>CM033474.1:254499253-254694253 GCA_019447015.1 Hymenochirus boettgeri | reverse complement strand
TTCACAATGATAGTCGATAGAGAGCACAGTGATTCATTCTCTGAATTAACCCGCCTCAGTGCATGTAACTGCCGTCTTGTTTCTATAGTCATGGTTAGACTGATAAAAAGAGAATTTTCTGTTTTTCAGTTGCATTGAGGAATGTTAAAAAGGAAGAGGATAAACCTTTCAGAGACTGTGCAGATCTGTACCATGCTGGATTTAACAAAAGTGGTGTTTACACGATATACATAAATAACGTGTCAGAACCGAAAAAAGTAAGTAGTACTTTCAGATAGCTAACATAGAAATGTATGTACATATCAGTTTTGTTTTCTGCATTACCATTTTTGCATTTAAAAAAAGTTCACTGGCTGGTGTACTGCTGAACCCTCCAGCAGACACTGTTAGGTGAGCTCACCAGTTCAGCAGACACTGTTAGGTTAGTCCTCCAGTTCAACAGCCACTATTGACACAACAGTCTTGACTTAACTTGGCTGGTGAACTGGAAGGCTAACTTCACTTCACAGTTGTTACTGGTACATACAAGTTTTCCCACTGAGAGTTAAATACAAGTTTTCCCACAGTGACTGGTTCATATAAGTTTGATCTTACTGTCTGATGGCAGACAGAGGCAGGATCAGGATGAGACACACACAGATACTAAAATGCGTCTACTCTGACTGTTAGACTGTGCAGTAGGGGGTGCTGAGATCCAGAAAACAGTGGATCCGACGCTATCGGGGCTTTATTGCTACTGTGTGTACCTTAATTTTCCGAACGAGCGGCCGCCGAACGCTCGTTCAGGAAAGACCGAAAAATTTCATCGGTCGCGCTAGACTCCCTATAGAGGTGTCTAGCGCGGCCGATGGAAACACACAGTCCCGAGCGTTCTCCCCATGAACATCATCTTGCAGATCCTGTCTGTCATCTTTCAATGATCTGTACTGTGTGTACCCAGCTTTACTCTTGGCAATTGCAGTCATGGTCCATGAGTGCCAGTTTATTAGCATTTTGTGTGTACCCAGCTTTACTCTTGGCAATTGCAGTCATGGTCTATGAGTGCCAGTTTATTAGCATTTTGTTCCCACTGTAACGCCCAGTCTGCACCCCCTTCATTAATATATACTTGCCATTGCCATCAGAGATATCTAATCTAATATGTGATGTTAAATATCCTTTATTTAACATGGGAATAAATAGATCTTGGAAGACTTTTTAAAAACAATGAAATAATACAATATATACAATGAGTGATGCCTAAGGATGTCTAAGTGGTAAAACAGATAAATGTCACATATATGTTAATCAGTAAGGTTGGCGGTATCTCTCACCAGTCACTAAGTAGTATTTAGGAGTAGTATTACCACTACCTAATGTATACATCTAAGTAGTCCATCCACAGGGCCACTGACAGGCAGATTCTCAAGACTTATACTAAGACGGGAGAGGAGCAGTGCAATGCTGAATCAATCACCAGACCATCCTAGTTTGGTAAACTAGAGAACAGTTGATTACTGGTAACTAAATGGTACAGTGGTGGTTAGGAACAATTATACAGGGACATTCAATAAAAGTTCTTATCGTTAAAAATGGTGCTAATTTTGCCCCAACCAATCAGATTTTATTTAACATTTGAAAGCTCTGATTGGTTGGGGCAATTAGCACCTTTTTTAAAGATAAGAATGGTTATTAAATCTCCCTGATAATTTCTAGTAATGGTTACAAACACAAACAAAGAACTTTGTTTTCAGTATAGATGCCCTTTAATTCTTAGCACAACAAAGGCCTTTATGAAGGGTTTGTTTGGCCAGCGGGTTAGCAGTAGAGATGGCCGAACTTCATAAAGGTTGGTCCGTTTTCAAACTTTCGAACTTCAGTACAAGCTAAACTAACAATGGTAACTAGCTGTAAATGGCCGTGGCACCTGGGAAATGGTCAGGGGAACAATTGTCGGGTTTTGCGCAAGCTAGATTAGAGGGTTACGGCCAATTTGACGGTTACCAATCGATACTTTCGAGGGTTAGCGAAAATAGAACCATAAATTCGAGAGTTACCGAAATCAAACAATACTTTTGAGGATAACCGAAAATGAATGATACTTTCGAGGGTTAGCAAAAATAGAACCATAAATTCAAGGGTTACTGAATTCAAACGATACTTTCGAGGATTACCGAAAATGAACGATACTTTTGAGGGTTAGCGAACGATACATTCAAGGGTTTTTGAATGGCTATAATTCTTTCTATAATTCTAGAAACAGCATCGACAAACGTTCAATAATTATCGAAAGTTCGCAAAGTTCAAAAGTCCAAGAAATCTGGGTCCGGGATAGTTTGAGAAGTCCGAGTCCGTTCGGTCTTGTTAAGTTCAACTCGAGCTCGGGTTCGAGTTCTAGTCCAACTCTAGTTAGCAGAAACATCCTCTGATTTGGCTTTGGAATTAAAATTACCTTCGAATTATAATATTTCAATTTCTAAACCCAGTCGGACTTTTGGAAATTCTTTATTTACTGACAATGATGACCAGCAGATCAAGTGGTTTTGTCCATATCACAATCCCTATTAATGACAGGTTATCAGCTGTGCAAACACTATTATGCCTCATGTTCTATATCCTATTTTCTATCCAGATATGGAAAAGCAGGGTCCAATTTGCCTTGTTATTTTGCCCCTTTAAATGTGTCTATTGTACATTGTTAAAACAGTGACTGTTTTTTTTTTCAGTCCATAAAATCCACCCAGTGCAGGCTGATATCTCTTAGCTTTACACCTGAATGCGTTTTGACATTTTTCCAAATCAAGATCCCCAAACAATAAGTGATTTGTAGAAATGGCAGTTTTTCTAACCTTGAATTATAAAGTTTAAGCCGCTTTTAATAAGTAGCTGCGGAGTCACATTCACTTTCCAGATTTCGAGATTTCCACAAACCTCTCGGGATACTTCAATTTTATTGCATATTTAAGACTCATTTAGATTAACTCCAGAAAATGTCATTTGCTGTAAGATTCAAGTCAACGTAATGTATAGAGAACATACACACATACAAGGTTTGTGCAGCTGCATTGAATGTTAAAAAAAAACAAAACACTATATTAAATCACACCACCACATTGTACAATTAAGGATATCAATTGTGTGGCTATTACAAAAAACCATCATTGTAGAAATTCTGTCACCTCCTTTTTTTATGACGCACTCTTGACTATTTCATAAAGGAGAATTATACTTATGCACTGACTTCATTCTGGCTCCTCCCACCATCATTGTCACTGACAATTTAACCATCTCTGACATTGGAGAGCATATATTAATAAAAAAGGCTTGAAAACTGTCAGTTACTGCATGAGAATAATTCTCCTTTAAAGGGCATGTCCACCCTTATAATAAACTTTTAGCCTATAATAGAATACCTTCCCCCAGCCCCAACCGCTATAAAATAAATTTAAGAAAGGGACCAGATCTTTACTTACCTTCCCTCTCTCCTCCGACGCCTGGCCTTCTGCTTGCAAGCAGGGGGCGGGACCGGCAGCCACGTCCGTGATTGGCTGAGAGGCAGCCAATCACGGACGCGGCTGCAGGCTTCTCAGAATGCCGGGGGAGAGAGAGAAGGTAAGTAGAGTTCGGGGGTCTTTCTTAAAACTGTTTTTTAGCGGTTGGGGTTGGGGAAGAGGGAGGGGGAGAAGGGCTGCAGTATGCATGCCAATCTTCTCCCGGAGGCGAGATAGGAGGCAGAGTCCTATATGGACTCTGCTATCCTCCTGGTGGGCAGTTTTTGGGACTTTGGGTGGGACTACAGGAGAACCTTGTACTTAAAATGTTACATTTAAATACTGTATGTTCTAATATAAATATATAACTGTATACACAGGTTTAATATGATATATAGGCGTGGTCCCTGGTGCCTAGTGAAAATACTGTATAAAGGTGCCCATACACTACGTAAGACATTAGACAGATGTCCAATCTCTCATAAGATAAATGTACAATCTATCTAGAACAACCTAGCCCCTTCTTTCATACAATCAATTTGAGATCACAAAATGAATGGGTCAGATAGGAATATCTCGAGATAAAAACCGCTCCTTGCAAAATGTGGTCATTTGACATTAGATAGATATCGCAAATCCATTGAATTAGAAGATAAACAAACGGACGGGCATCTCGTGGCTGTAAAACTTCATTTTATTGTAGCTTTATAAAAACAACAAATGCCATAAGTTTGAAATTTCCGATGTGCAAATGAAAGAGATGTGGAGGGGAAGGGCAGCCTGACGCGTTTCGTGACAATGTCACTTCCTCAGAGGCTGCAAATGAGTCTACTCATGTGTCTTAAATAGGTAAATACCCAGATAGGGAAAGAAGGGACAGACACCGGAAGAACCAATAGGAAAGAAAGATAGCAGAATCCACCTGTGTATTTAAAACAGGTAGGTATCCAACAAGACAGATCACACGAAAGACTAATCAAGTAAAGGAGAAATGGCCCGAGGTAAAACACAACCCCATACTATTAGAAAAAGATACAAAACATGTGAAACACCATTAAAAACAATAACATCCTAAATTCGTATAAATAAATAAATAGAACCTGTGTCAGATCCAAATGGTAAGTTATGTGGAGAAATCCTCCCATACTAACCCTGTCTGGCTGGATAAATATACCAGATATAGTAACTGGTCGAGTGGATATAACAGATCCAATGATCATCCCGTCCTAACCATAGCTGGCCAGACTGGTCTGGGAGGTTCTTCCGGTGTCTGCCCCTTCTTTCCCTGTCTGGGTATTTACCTATTTAAGACACATGAGTAGACTCATTTGCAGCCTCTGAGGAAGTGACATTGTCACGAAACGCGTCAGGCTGCCCTTCCCCTCCACATCTCTTTCATTTGCACATTGGAAATTTCAAACTTATGACATTTGTTGTTTTTATAAAGCTACAATAAAATGAAGTTTTACAGCCACGAGATGCCCGTCCGTTTGTTTATCTTCTAATTTGACCTACGGTCGTGTTGGTAGCGAGCTGGAAACTACTTGGACGTTTGGAGCTCCGGATCAGCTGTGTATGTATGGGGTAAGGGGATTACGCTCCCAGCTACTAATTTATTTATATTCCTCAAATCCATCTAATGTCTGCCTAGTGTATGGCAAGCTTTGAGTTTTAATTTTATTACACAAACCTTTATTTGTTCGGTAAAAGTTTTTGGGTAATGACAAGTTAAGCTGATGACCTATCACCGACCTATCCATACACATGCTGAAGTTCAACAGGATTTGCAGAATATCGACCGTGTATATGGCCAGCTTTAATTGCTGATATTTGCATATGGTTTACTTAGAGCTGATTGTTATATGAGGGTACTGCCTGCAGGTGAGCGTACATTTTACATGTCATTGAGACCAAGGCAGGACTTTATTGATAAACACAAAGGACGGGGAATCTCCCCAACACGGAGGCCGGCAACCAGACTCGGAAAGTATAAATAAATGTCAATACTTTATTATAAATTCTAAAAGCAAGGCATGCAGAGTCCAAAAAGGTGTAATAGGAGGCACACACACAAGCTCCGCCCTACGCGTTTTGTGGAATACCTTCCACTTCCTCAGGGGCTCAAAAGGGTGTGTCACTCTAAGTACTATATATACAACCTAAAGTTAACCCCTTCTTCAGTTAAACCAATTAAAACACCCTTAAGAACATTAAGCAATAAGCAATATACCAACAATACATAACGAACAAATTTAACAATACTAGAAACAAGCATAAACCTTATATTATATAATATAGCAAGGTATATGAATGTCCTTATTGATAATTGTAGTTATAACACCGATTAAAACAGACTGATCTAATATAAGATGTATCATATAGTAAATATATACAAAAACTTTAACAATGTTTGAATCACATACTACATTGTGACATTGGTCCATTAGTATAGATAGATACAATCATACAACAGGAGAAGTGATCCAGAAAGAATATATATTGATACAAAATGTTTAGTTGCAAAAGCAACTTAATTCAAAGTCCCTATTGAGACCTTGAGGAACAACTGTACCTAGGGAATAAATCCAGAAGGCTTCCTGTTTAAGGAGACTGCGTTCTCTGTCTCCCTTCCTGATATTCAGGGGTAGATGGTCTATCATTTGAAAAGATATCGTCAGCTTACCTTCATGACAATCTATAACATGGGCAGATATGGCTGTATCATAACCCCCCCTGAGAGCAGTGTTCACGTGTTCTGCTATTCTTTTATAAGCCGGCCTGATCGTTTTGCCGACGTATTGTTTACCACAAATGCAAATCGCTAAATATATGATGTGGGATGATCTACAATTTAAATGTCTATTAATAGAAAATTTCCTCTCTCCCTTACTATCCGTAAAGGTACTGGATTTCCTAATAAATTTGCACATGTTACACCGTGCTAGTCCACATTTATAGCATCCTTTATAGTTAAGCCAAGTGGCGGTAGTTTTTCCAATAGTATCATCCCTAAACAGGCTCGGGGAAACCATTGAACCTATGGTGCGCCCCTTCTTATATACGACCCTGGGATTAGATGGTAATATATCTCTCAAAAGGGGATCCATTTTTAGAATGGACCAATGTTTATTTAAAATACCACAAACTTTATTACTATCCTTATTGAAGGCCGTGATGAAGCTCGGACTGGAATCGTGCTGGAATTCTATTTTATTCCTTCTAGTATTGGAATTGTTTTTGTTTTTTATGAGTAGGGACTTCCTATCACAGCCTATTGCTCACTCATAGGCCATTTTTATATTACTTGTGGGGTATCCCCTCTCCAGGAGTGTATCCCACAGTTCCATGTATTTGTTTTGGAATCTGTCCCAATTGGAACAGATATGCCTTAAACGCAAAAACTGTCCAAATGGTATACCACGTATAGTCGAGGCAGAGTGGCAACTGTCTGCTCGTAGTAGGGTGTTCCTGTTAATGGGTTTTCGATATAAATCCATCATAACCCTACCATTATAAATACTGAACTCTATATCCAAGAATTCGATATTAGTTTCATGCCTGTTAGACGAAAAGGTAATACCCCAACCTGAGCTGTTACAATAGTTCAAAAAACCTTCAAAAGAGGTAGGGTCACCACAATCTTGCCATATCAGTATCAGGTCATCTATATACCTATAGATGACCTTGATATTATCACTATATGGATTAGACTGGTTAAATATGAAGTTATGTTCCCAGAACCCCAAAAATAAGTTCGCGTAGGAGGGTGAGAATTTTCCCCCCATAGATGCTCCCTTTTTCTGTAAATAATATTCATTGTTAAACATAAAATAATTCGTATGTAATAGAAACATAAGAGCCTTCATAATGAAGCTTTTTTGGTTACTGAGATACATATTATACTTGTCCAGCCAATATTCCACAGACTGTAGACCAATATTATGGGGGATGGAAGAATATAGGGATGAAACATCCATAGTTACCCATGTAAAATTAGTCTCCCATTTAATATTGGACAAGACATTAATGGCATGTGTGGTGTCCTGGAGGTAGGTAGGTAGATTCACCACCATAGGTAATAGCATGGCATCCACATATTGAGAAAGATGTTCGTTCAAGGAGCCTATGCCCGATACTATGGGTCGTCCTCTCACCTCCTCCAAGGATTTATGAACCTTTGGGAGTATATGGAAAATGGGGGTAACAGGTTTTTTATTAAGTAGGAACTCATGTTCTGTATCATTAATAACCCCTTTAGACAAACCATAATCCAAAACTTCTTTAAGGTGTACCATATATTTCTGGACAGGGTCCTCCTTAAGGGTCATATATGTATCACTGTCTGAAAGTTGTCTTATAACCTCCTTGAGATAGTACTTAGTGTCTAGGACAACTACTGACCCACCTTTCTCACCATAATCTCTGGATTATTCTAAATCCCTTTAAGAGCAGTTAATATTGCTGAGGTATTAAGGCTATTATTATGGACACTAAAGTTTTCTTTGGATTCAATTTTATTGAACTCAGATATCACCAGTTTGTGGAACAGATCAATATAGCCCCCCTTACTTTGGATGGGGTAAAAGCTGGATCTGTTCCTCAATCCGGAGGTAACTACAGGACTTTATTGATCTTAGCAGTATATTAGAGTAACATGCTAAATAAAAGAGAATTAAAGGTCATGTTCACCCGCTTCACAAACTTTTAAACTTAAACTAAACTTTTAAACCTAAGCACCCCCCAACCCCATTTTTACAATACTTTACTTACTATGAAGTCCCCCACCTACTGAATGCTAAAGTACCTGACACCTCACTGCTTCCAGACGCTGCTTCCACACATACAGTTCAATATAAATATTCAGATAAGGAATGCTGTGTGTACATCTGGCTGGTGGAACGTCTAGCTAGTGAACTTGCTGGCAGACTGTCTGTCTGGAAAATGGCTGTCACTTTTAAAATTTAGTGAACAAAACTTTTGTCCATCGAAATCGAGACATTCTGCCACAAACTCAGTCCATTTATACTTACATGGTGTGTGGTTAAACCAACAATAATCTGTTACTCCTAAATGTACATTCTGTCATGTTTATGTCTGAGATCTACTGTACCTATTGGCCATTTAGTTCATTTGTATCAATGGAAGGCAGATATGTAGCATCTTGTGTAATGATCTAACGTGCATTGGCTCTAGTTTGATATTTGCTTGTATAGAAGAGAAGTATAATCTTACATGAGTGGCAATGATGTTCAGATATTCTGTAATGAAGGAGATTCCAATAACCACTGTTTGGAATTTTCTTTGTTTGTAAACGTGTAACATTATTTTTGTATTCCAAAGGTTTTTTGCAATATGGAAACAGCGGGAGGTGGTTGGACGGCAATCCAACACAGAGAGGATGGGAGCATTGATTTTCAGAGAGGCTGGAAAGATTACAAAATGGTAAGTACAAGAGGGAACCTTCATTCTTAAGGCAAAAAAAGTTATTTTGGCACAGCAAATACTTGGAGATTTACCACGAATAAAAAGTAATCATAACAACATAGTGTGTGGATTTTGGCTCTTTACAAATCTTATCAATGATTGTTTCTTGAACCAAACACTGAAACTGCAAATTGCACGAAGGTCATTTGTATGAAATAAATGAAGAATGGCAGCGGTTTTTTACAGTGTTTAAAGGTATCACCACGTTTGACAATTATCTGGCAAAACGTACAGTGGATAATGTGTCAAAACAGCATTTTACATGGCAGACAGTTGGTGTCGAACCCCCCACCTCTATTTAGGCTTGGTTTCTTTATTTTCACATAAATGTGAAAATAAAGATAAATGGCCCACCAACTGTCTGCCATGTACAATGCTGTTTTGACACCTTACCCTGGGCGTTCCTATAACACCTCTTAGCCACTATCCAATCATGCCCTTTTAACACCTGGCTGTGATATGCTAATTGGGACTTTCCAGGGTACATAATTACCACAGATTCTTGTACAAGTCATTATGAATTGAGAAAGCCAGTCGGATGACTAGCGAAACGACTTCAAGAACTAAACTTCAAGTCCAGTTGATCTAATTGAATACAACAGCTATATGTAGGGTATAATTTTGCCTCAAACCTCAAAAAGTTCCACCAATTTAATTTTGTTGGTAAAAAACCTATTCTAGAGACTTTGACAGTTACAAACCTGGCAGATTTGTGATCCCTAGATGAACATGTTCACTACTATGCTATGTGAAAACTATACACAACTCTTATATGTTAGGATCTGAAACTTTGCAAATCATGAGGTGCAACATCCATAGCAAGGGGTAAAACACACACAACGGATTTGGTTGATTTTGAAATGTAATATCAGGAGAAAAATTTTCTTTCCATCACCCTGTTTGTTTTTAGCCCTGTTGTTTAATATGTTCTCACTTTAACTTGTGCAAAAGTCTCTGGTTACTCTGCCTGTTAGGAATACCAGGATCCACCAGAGATGTTTTATTAAATGGAGTTTAGATTCCACAAGACAAAAGTGAGCATTTCCAGTGCTGTGTACTACCAATAAGACCAATACGTTCCAATAAAGTGTATGTAACACATATAAGGTTTCTATAACCTTGAAGTCATTTTGTTGATACTTTGTTTCCCACTCATTATTGCTCTCATTTATCAGTCGTGTTAGTAAGGTTTATTGCAGTATATTCAGCAGCAGGAAACCAGATTAAAATTAGTGTTTAACTGTACATGATCAAAGCCTTAGTCTGAACAAATTAGACTACAATACATATGCTTACAGTGTAGAAAGTGCCTTGGGCGTTAAATATATGTATTATGTAATTTGTCTGTATTGTTTGTTTAGCATCCCTAGAGTACAAAGGCCTATAGCTAAAAAGATCCCAAAAGATTATGAAGTTTTTAAAGATCATCTTTTGAGAAGAACAACTTTAAACATGTTACTGTATCCAGCTCCAGATTCATGGTTTATGTTATAATTCTATCAACTGAAAGCAATCACTTATAATATAATGTTCTAAATATATAGTTGCAAATTAAGAAAATGTCACCATCAAGCTTTTTCCTCGATTCAACTCCTGAATAGAGTCAATGGGTTTTGTAGGCATCTACTGGTGGGATTACTTCTCTAAAAAACCTCTTTGGAGAGATCCAATTGCACTGTACGGTCACTTATGGCTCCTTTTGACTTCAGTGTGACACTAATCATTCACAATATTTGGCAAAGTTCCCATTGAAGGAAATAAGTGGTGGAGAACATTTCATACAGTATGTATTAATTCTCCTCGACCAGGTCCGCTTGAGTGTGACCATTCTGTTCCTAGCCTAGGAAATGTTATTGGATGTGAGGTCTCTCTTTATCTTAAGTACAGTAATCATCTCTGTCTGGTTTATATCTAATGTGAAAATGATAATAAAAACAAACAAAAATAGCCTGGGTGAACACGTTAAGTGTGTTTACGTACTTAAAAACCCATTAGTGCTGGAAACCTGGTTGGGAACAGAAGTTCTTATTCAGCAGAAGTCCTTACTTAGCAGAAGATAAGACAAAGACACATAGCAAGATAAATCTAAATCTACTTTAAACACTTTTAATTCATTGTCATCTGTGGTAGGGATATACATTCCGAATCTGACTCAACAAATCCACTTTGATTGATGCCTACTCTATATGACATTTTAGACTTTACAAAATTTTCTTTATTGTTTTTTTTTACCTGCACCTAAGAACTAATCTTATATGTCCTTTATAATTTATAATGGAAAAAAATACAACTGCAATGGAAACACCCATTAATTATTTTATAATACATCCTTAAATGTGAACAATATTAAAGGGCATGTCCACACCACTACATAGAGAATAATAGTTAGCCTGTTCACCCACCACATAGTGAGGATCGCAATAGTAACTTTCCTCTCTGCTGCACCTAAAAGAAGATATTCACTCTTGGGTCCACCACAATCTCCTTCTTTGGAAGCCACCTCCTCATAAATGTGTGCAAGTGATTTAGCACATGCTTAGGGTAGGCAGCACAGTCTGCAACAGACAGATATTGGATGGATCTGTCATGGCCCTGATTGACTTCTGTGACTAGGAAGAAAACCGTAGCAGAGACCGGGAATGAAAGGTCACAGCAGAAGGTCAAAGCAGAAATTAATATCTTCTCATAGGAGCTGTGGAGAGGAAAGTAACTATTGCGGTCTCTGGCTAACTATTATTGTTTATGTTTGGGGGTGGAAATGCCCCCCATGTTGTAAGTTTTCATTTTTCTTAAATGTAATTTACCTGTTACAAGGAAATGCGTATTTTCTTTTTTTATCCCACTGTCTTTCACCAACCAGTTGCTTTTGGTTTAGGTCACATGTTCACCCTTAGTGATTCTCGCAAGGTTTACAGCTGCCAAAGATGCCCCCAAATCTGCTTACCAGCCTTTGTTCCCCCGAATCCTTCTGCTTAACTCCCGTGCTAGCAGAATTTCCAGCAGAAGGCGTCAGGGGAACAAAGGCTGTTAAGCAGATTTGGGGGCATTTTTGGCAGCTGTAAACCTTGCAAGGTTGAGGTTTACAGCCTTTTCCTAGCAGATACTAAAATTTAGTTTGGGGGCATTACATACCCTTTAACAATGAAAGAAAGTGGTTTGGAGAAATCACTTCCCCACCACCACCAGCACCTCTATTGGATAAATTCCAATCCTTGTTTCCTCTCAACCTACCAAAAGGACAAAGGCAATGAAATTGGCAGCAGCTTAATTTTCTTATGACTACAATTAGATAATGAAATAAAAGGCAGAATCTCCCATCCCCGTGTGATTTAGTAAAAAGATCATGATAATTCATTTGGAAGTTATCTGGAAAGAAAGAAAGTAGCCGCAGAATCATTTTTCTTGTGAGAAATTAAAATTAATTTTTAGAAAAATATACAATGAACTACCAGGATCCTCCCTATTCTGGGAAAGCCAAAGTAACTATTCCTTGGGAAAATATCGCTGGTTGTGAACAGGTGGCAAACATCAGCATTATTGGTCTAACACAAATAAACATGCATTGGATGAATGTGAGAGCCAGTGTTCTACATATCCCGGGTCCTAGTTTTATATAATACTGCTCAGATCCCACCAACCAAAGCTTTAAAGACCAAATAAAAATATTCAACAAGTGCCATAGAAAATTCTAGTTTCATCTTTCTAAATAATCTAAAACAAGGATTCCGTCCTTATCATCTCTAAAAAGTTTCCACTACTTCAGTCTCAAACCCTTTTTTTTAAATCAGTTTAAATGTTGATCCATTTTTCATGGTCATTCATTTCCTAGTGTTACCAATAATGTACAACTGCATCATAAAGTGAATTACTGACCACAGAGTAAAATAATTGTGCCAAGTAGTATCGGCCCATTGATACCCTATATAGGACACAAAAAAATTGCACAAAATACAGTTTTGCAGGGAAGGTTGGAGCTGCTATTTCTACCTTTTGTTCTGGGTTCATTACTTTTAAAGTCAGATGTTTTCCCAGGAATGAGATAAGAATGGAAGGTAGGAGTGGTGTAACTAGAAATCACTGGACCCCCAACAAAACTATAATGCCCCTTCTCTCCCTCTGCCCCTCAGTCCCCAGGGGCAAGGCCGTATCTGTCATAGGAATATTAAGAAATTGTATATGTAAAGGAAATTACTGCATACATCTGTACATTACAGAATTATTCCACACGTATTCATTGATTTTTTTATTGCCATAATATCGATTTATTGATAAATATATCCAACATATTAGACCAACTTTGTATAATGTGTAGCAATGCTAAATATGTTGCATTTTATTTCCCTTTGCTCTAGGGGTTTGGAAGCCCGTCTGGTGAATTTTGGCTGGGAAATGAGTTTATTTTCGCATTAACGAGCCAGAGGCAATACTCTCTGAGGATCGATTTAACAGACTGGGAAGGAAATCATGCACATTCCCAATATGATCGGTTTCACATAGGAAACGAAAAACAGAACTACAGGTAAGAAACATGGCTACAGATCCTAACATTACAAGGCATGTTTCTTTAAAGGTTATGTCCAGCCTATATAAGAAGTTTTAGTACTTTGTAGGGCATCCTTGTCCACCTCCAACCGCCATGTTAGATCTCTAAAAAAAGATTCAAAACCCTACTAACAGCCCCTTGCTCCTGTGCACTCTGATTCAGCTTCCTGGAGCCGGACCAGCAGCCATGTCAGTGATTGGCTGAGAGGAAGCCAATTACAGACGCGGCTGCCAGCAATGCAGAGCCATGGGAGCGATAGGCTGTAAGTAGATTTCTGATTCTTTTTTTAGTAATCTGACCTGGGGGTTGGGGGTGGGTGCAAACATAGAAAAGATAATCAATGCACATTCCTAGTGCCCATACAATATCATCTTATCTGCACACTGGCATACTTTATAAACAAAGGGGTTTTAGTATACATTACTGTGATCACATGAATGAAAAGCCTTCCAACCACATCAAGGTAACCCCAGTCTGGAAGGTCCTGACCTTCCAGACTGGGGTTACCTTGACGTGGTTGGGTCCTGACCTTCCAGACTGGGGCTATTGAATGAGCATAGGAATGAGCATTGACTATCTTTTCTATGTTTGTATAAATGTTTGACCAGATCAGTAGCACTTCCGCTAAATGTAGTTGTAAATTAGCCGAATTGGAGTGCTTCCACAATCCTTGTATTGTTGGTGGGTGCCCCAGAGTAAGGGGAGGAGATATGTAAAATGTCTCCTTTATGTCCTATAGCTAATGCATGTGTCCAGAACCACTGACGAGATCTAACAAGATCGAAACATTTCATGTCTGCAGGTCAGATGATTGGCTCTATACCATAAGCTGTATTCCATGTTAATACGCCATCATTTCTGGACACATGCATTAGCTATAGGACATAAAGGAGAGGTTTTGCATATCTCTGCCCCTTACTCTGGGGAACCTGGGAGTAAGAAATTACTTCTTGTTTCTTAGATTTTGTGGGCAATGCTTTTCATATAGCATGAGACTGAAAGATACATTCTGTTATAAGAAGGCTCTGGACCAACTAACCAACAAACACAAAAAGCAGCTAAGAGCCTGTGTGTGGTCCTCTTTCATTCTTAAGTGTTGATTGTGTATTGGAACCTTGACATGCAGATCACTCTACAGAGTTAAACCAAAATAGATCAGCGCAGGTTTACTGGCCAAAATCTCTTCTGGCTCAATGAGAATTTAATTAGAAGAGTTTGAAAATCTCTGCAGCTGCAGTTTTACCTTAATAATCTGACTGCACATACCAAGTTTCCACATAATCCAATTAGTCATGCAATGGGCCAGCATTCAAGTAGCCCAACCAGGGAACCAAATTAATAACCAGAAACTAATATTTATGTCAATCATTGCAATGAAATTGTGCATGGTAAAATCTGAGAACATCAAGGCCCCACAATATGTGTATTAATATAGTTCAAGAGCTGAAGAAATTGTGAACTGTAAATACTGATTATCTGTTTAGTGGGTGAAACAAAAAAAATCAGTTGTGCCATTTCACAGGAAGAGACGTTTCATTTATACAGAGACAAGGATTGTTACATAATTAAACAGCCTATCGCCCAATAATATATTCTTACTGGGATATGTTACTGGGTTACTTAGGATTGAAAGAAAAAAAAAATTAGAAAAATGGATTTGGAATATCGTCTATTAGCATACATACTGTAGAGTCCATTAAACTATATACTGTGTAAAAGATTATCAGGGAGATTCAATAAAAGTTCTTATCGTTTAAAATGGTGCTAATTTTGCCCCAACCAATCAGATGTTAGATTTCAAATGTTAAATAACATCTGATTGATTGGGGCAAAATTAGCACCATTTTAAACGATAAGAACTTTTATTGAATAACCCTGTTTATATATTCCAAACAGGTCTAACTTTATTTGTCTTGTAACCCACACCTCTAGCCTATAAATTTGCAACCAATCAGTGTTTGGCAGTGCTCCCATCTTTATTTACTGCAGCCAAGTGGAAACGCGCAATATTTTGGCTCTTCATTTGGGAATTAGGCTGAGTCCGCACTACAACGCTTTTACTGCGTGTTGATGTCTGCTTGCATGTGCTCTTTGCCCTTATCAGAACACAAAAAATGGTGATCACATGCGCTCTGATAGGCGAATTGCAGCGCAGCGGACATGATGTGGCCACCCCCATAGCCCAACACTATTGCCCGCTTTTAAAAGCGGAATTGAATCACGTTTAAATCACGCTTAGTAGTGTGGCCTAGCCCCTATAGTACATAGACAAACGATGCACAGTTTCAATTAGCAATTTCTGGGCTAAAATGTATTTAATGCTGTCCATAAATGTAGAGATATTATTGGCTAATACGTGGTATGACTTACACGCTGCTCTCTTCCTGAGACATGCTACCCAACTTCAGCAGTGCAGTAAAACACCGGTGTCAAACTGAATTAGCTGTGCAGTCTTACAATAAAGGGTTGTAGCATTAGAATTGTGGAACTGAGCGAGAATGTATCGATTTTATATTATACTAAATTTTACTGCTTTTGCAAAAAAAAAAAAATATATATATATATATATATATATATATATATATTGGTCGTGAAATGTAGATAATTTGGAAGCATGTTTTCATTCTAGTTCACCCTGTATCTTGCCTATATTTACACCTGGCTGTTGGTAAAACTGATCATTATCAAAAAACCAGGGCAGATAAAGACCCAGCATTCACTCCACTGACTACTAGTGAGATGTCAGTTATGTCCTTCATAAATCAAAGATCTAACAGGGTTATTCAATAAAAAAAAGCGATAAGAACTTTTATTGAATCTCCCTGATACTATATTTTATCAGAAAAGCTTAATGCAAAGTTAAAAGAACATTCTAAATATCCATCAGTTTGCTAATGTCTGACCCGTGCCCTCTCTATTTAAATGCTCTACAAGATTTCCTGGTGGGGCCTGACGTCCCTTAATCAATTGGAGTTTGAAACAGACCAGCGGTTGAGTTTACCATTTTCTTTCCTAAATTGAACATAAGCTCACTTATCTGATGTTAAGCTTCCCCCAACGTATGAAGTAGCTGTTGCTTGAAATAAGCTGCTCGATGCTGAATTGTTTTACAACTTGGTTTTCAAAACCTTCTCTCAAAAGAAAATAGATTTTAAACCTGTTCTAATTCAAAAATGACTTTGCCCCATGAGATGTTACTATAGGGACCCAAATCTTCAGAGGGCAGAGAACAAGCAGATCCTCTTTTCTCATGTCAGGATTCCCAACACTTACAGAAATAGCTTGAGAAAACATAGACGGGCAGTTCCCTTGATCAAGATTTCTCTATAGCTGGTATCTAAGTAACTGCCTAAGAATCTTAAACTGGTGCAAAGGATTGAAAAAAGCAAACTATTTGTGAACATGCGCCCCTTTCTCTGTGTTTCCTTAAATATCGTGATCTTGGAAATGTATAAATTAGGATATTTTGGGGTAACAAGTTATGATCGTACGATGTTGTACATCAGTAACTGTAAGGGGATTTTTATTTCCTGTTTAGAATTTATTTATTTGGTTTTTTCTTACTTTTCTTCCCCCTATTCTACTTTCCATTTGTAATCTTTGCTTTTTATTGGTGTCTGGGAAATCTCATATGCAAATTAAAATTGCGTCCATGCAAAAATCTGGAAATCTTTTTATTGAACCGTAAAAAGGAATGTGAATATAGGGACTTTGTACCCTTTAAAAAAACTGTACAATTTTCTGGGAGGTAGAAGGAAATTATTTTTCCTCCTGCTCTTACCTGGGATTGGTGTAGAGATGAATGAATCTGGCGAGTTTTATTCCAATGGGGTTTCCGCAGAACCGACTGAAGTTCTGAAAATCTGACTGAATCAGAATTTTTAGAATTTTCAATAGCATTTTCAATTTTTAAATGGAATTTTCGAAGTTTCAAATTAAATTTTTGATTTTTGGATAAAAAGTTCAGAGTTTGGGGATATGGGGGGAACCGGCCATTCTGACAGACAAGGTGTATGGCCACCTTAACTGTGCTTGGTTTCCAAAAGCCGTTTACAGACTCAAGATAACAATTCCTGAACCGCTGCCAGATCATCATTTATTCAAAACTGGACAGTAATTCCAAAAGATGATATTCTGTGACACGGGCAATGCAACCTGATGGATTTGACACACAGATTATCATTTATTATCAACGGTCTACTAACGCGTAGAGATGAAGGACACCTGTATGTAGCATGTAGCCCCAGGTTCTGTGAAATGTGTTGCAATTCCACGGAACGGCAAATAAACCCAATTGAGGCGGATTTTCGCAATGTCAGGATCTGACTCACATTTGTGACTTTTTAAACCAGATTACAATCAGCTATTATCAGGCTCCCAATTTAATGTATAGGGAGACGATTATCGTGGTAATATATTGAATGACTGAATGAATGTAGAGAATAACCTGCATTTAGGAATGATCTATGAAGGCCACAGGGACTTAATTTTAATCAGAAATTCCTAGTTAGTTAAAAAAAAATAGTAATACCTGCAGTCTAGTATAAACTAAACTCAATGTGATAAATAAATCACTGTGATAATAATCTCCAATAAATGCCTTAATTTAAATGGAAGAAATCTAATGTAACAAACATTATTAGGCCTTTGTTATTAATTAGAGATGGGATTACAACATGGGACCACTCAGTCCCGAAATCCGAATGTTCCTTCCGAAACCGCAACAGACCACGGACTTTGGAACACTTTTTAGATTTTTATCGAACATGCGAGGCTATTTTCGAAAATCCTTGAATGTTCGATAATACTCGAAAATACGATCGGAAACTCAAAAATAGTTTTCGGGGATTATTGAACGTTTAAAGCTATTTTCGAAAATAGCCTAGAAAATTCGAGAAAAATCAAATTTGCAATCTGAAGTACCGATTGTAAGTTTGGTTTTTGGATTTTCGGATCTTCGGTATTTTCCAGAGATATGAAAACCCGAAAACAGAATGAAACCTAGCAATTTCAGCCATCTCTATTCTTAATCTGCTTCAACCAATCACATGGCAAATGTTTTCCTACTGTATTAGACCAGTAAATAGGTAACATCTTATTGGGTGAGGCGAATGAACAGCTTTCAGGCCTTATTGAATATGCCCCAATATATGCCAAAGGTGGACGCAATATATTCCCCATTTAATAACTATATCCCTTTAAAGTTAAAAGGATGAAATAATGAAGGAAACACGATACATGTCTGTATTATTTAAACCTACCATATATAGACAAAAATGATTCGCACGACTGCTCATAGACATATAAAAATATAATAACATATTTTTGTGCCAGAATCTAAAATTCCACCAGCTTGTTTTTATTTTACACATTGTGTACACAAGTACATGTAGAAATCTGTTTATGTTGGACTAACTGGAAGATTTATTTTCTTTCTCAATTTATTATATAGAATTGACCATTCTTAACTGTAGCTTAGATAAACACTTTCCTTACATTTATCACAATAAACCCCCAATTTCACTTCCTCTGTACGGGTTAAATGTTTGACCCAGGAAAAGATCCAACCCCATTGCAAACCCACATGGGCTCATATGAACCTTTTCTAACGTTTCTGGGGAAAGGGTAATTAACAGCGTTATTGGAAAAATACAGCAACAGTCTGGTTCCTCCTACCACTGGAATCCCCTCATCCCCTCAGGCCCCTCATGAGTGCTGGTGCTGTGACAGGACCAGTGATGGTAAAGGGTGCAGAATCCCCCATTTCCACTGCTGCCCCCTGGTTCTGCATTTTTCTCTTATTTTTACATCCCATCCTTACTGTCACAGAATATATAAATGCATACGGTAAATCAGTACCAGTGCTGGTTAAATAACTGAGGCTCTTAATTGAATGGGGTATTAAACCTCATTCCCAATCCCCCCACACAACACACCTCCCAGGCTTGTATTTTGTAGCCTGGTACATGGCAAGTTGGCAACCATAAATGGATGGGATGGTTTGTGTACCTGTCATGGAATTCTGGCTGTCTTGTCTATCTATCTATCTATCTATCTATCTATCTATCATTATCTATCTATAATTATCTATCATCAGTCATCTATCTATTTATAATCTAGCTATCATCTATCTATCTATCTATCTATATTTCATCTATCTATCTATCTATCTATCTATCTATCTATCTATCTATCTGTCTGTCTGTCTGTCTGTCTGTCTGTCTGTCTGTCTGTCTGTCTGTCTGTCTGTCTGTCTGTCTGTCCATTTCATCTATTTGTTCTATCTATCTATCTATCTATCTATCTATCTATCTATCTATCTATCTATCTGTCTGTCTGTCTGTCTGTCTGTCTGTCTGTCTGTCTGTCTGTCTGTCCATCCATCTATTTGTCTATCTATCTATCTATCTATCTGTCTGTCTGTCTGTCTATCTATCTATCTATCTATTTATTGTCTACCTATCTATTATCTATCTTTCTACATCTCTCTCTCTCTCTCTCTCTCTCTCACATCCTCTCTCTCTCTCTCTCTCTCTCTCTGTCTTGTAATCCATAGTCCACTGCAAGCCTTTTCACTCACTGGTCTCTCATTTTATATATTAAATAAATGTACATTCATTTCTGGGTAGCTTATTAGCATAGTCTTCCCAACTTGCCCTTTTCTATGCATGATCATGTAAAAATGCTTGGCTTGCAATTAGGTGGTAAACAGTGAGTCATTCCGTCAGAGTATTTGTTTATTGGTAATATGTGACGGCAGGGGGAGTTGAAAAATGTTCAACACTCTGTATTTTTTGTATTGGTCCTACATCCATAATTTATTTTGCCACATACTTGCACTGACGGCCAAGCACAAGAAAACAGTGATACTATTTATTTCGGATTTGTGTCGCAATAAATATTGAAAACTTCACATAATCTGATTTTTTTGTAGTTGATTTCTACTGAACATAAATAAGCAGCAGTCTGGATAAAAATGAAAGTGTTATCTTTGTTTACAAACCAATGTAACTGAGCCCAATTACTGTATTTTATTGGAGATACAAAACATCTGCGATACCTTCACTAAGACTGACTTACATGACCTTCCAAAGGGTCTTCCTTTACTACTCACTGGCGCACACGGCTCTGAGCTATATTAAGGACACTGTCAGCTTATGTAATGTCTTATTTAGTTACAAGTGGTCTATTAATCTCATAAGGCTAAATATGCAGCATTTTGGATAGAGTGAGCTATGGATGGAGTGTGCTATGGATGGAGTGTGCTATGGATGGAGTGTGCTATGGATGGAGTGTGCTGTTTTCATGTATTATCTTTTTTAGTCTTAGGGGTTCTATCTAAGGTTTAAATCAAACTTCTGTCTTATAAAATTGACACATGATAATGGCAAATAGCACTATACTCATTGAGGTAACTTTCAGCAGCCTGCCCTCCCCTTCATTAACATATGCTTAACTATATCAAAGATAGAAGTGGTGTCAGTGACCCTAACTAGGGAGGAGACAAAGAGCACTCAGCAGTACTGTGTCAATTTAATTATAATAAAAAACAGTTGCCCATTTTTTTACTGTGGGAAACAAATAAAGTTGCATAAAACGCTTTACAAATCACCTTGTATATATGTATATGTTTATTTATAAAGTACCACATTACTGTACATTGTAAAAATACAGAATAGGGTATAAATGCAATAATACAGATAATAATAATGACATAAATAATAAAAAAAAATACATATATCCATAAATAGGCAAAGGATACATATATAAATTAAAGATGAATAGATATTTTAAGTGTAATGTGGCTTTACACACTAGAAGATGAGTCCCGATCTTGAGAGCTCACAAGTTATATACAATGCTGATAGTAAATAGATTATGGTAACACAATTTTATTTGTCTTTGACTGACAGTAATTCGTACTGCACAGGAATGGTTTCTCAATGGGAATTAAGTTTATTATTGCATATATTTTTTTTGCAGTTTTGTGTTCCAGCTTTTATGTAAATTCTATTTTGATCATAATGAATTCCAATAAAGACCAATTTGGAAAACTTGAAGGTTTGAAGTTGGGAATTGTTTCTGTTTAGAGAACAATAAACATTCAAATCTCAGCTGACACATTGATGTTTAAACTATCCACATGTACAACAAATACATTTACAATCTTCATTTCTCAAGTACGTTTTTCCAGTGGGAAAGATCATTAAGTTGGACCATCACTATTCGACATCAAGAACCTGGCCTGTTTTTCTGTTTATCTTTCATTGTTTTAGAGACCCCCTGTACCACCCATCTGGTTAGGTTTAAAGCACTCAGTGTTACACGCTCTGTAACAAGAGATAGTTAAGAATGATATTAGAATTTTTTACTATTATAAATGGGATGTTTCCTGTGTGAAGTCTTAAAGATAAACTGTGTTAAGTATGGGACAGTCTGTATATGAACATTTGTGTATATACTATACGCTAAGATCTGCATTTTAAAGCCAGTACAATTTTAGAATCATCATTGAAGTTCCAAAAATCCCATTCAAACCCAACTGATTCGGAATTTTTACAATTTTCAAGTATTCATTAGCATTTTTAAATTTTCCAAAGTTCTGAACATCACAATCATCAGCTTCTCTTAGGTTTAAAAATGTTTTTGTCGATTGCATTAGGAAAATGGTTATCTTAAAATATCCTAGGTTACCGCAGAACTACATCCGCATTGACATGTAATTATTTAAATATCTGGATAGAGTAGCAATTCTAACTAGTATTCATACACAAATTACAAAAAGAAAAGGACATTTCCACCCGTCAAAAAGTAGAAAATAAACATTTTGGGGAGGCTTGTTGGGTCACGTTCAGGTTGTGGACAATGGATCATGTCTGGTATTTGAAGGTACCCAGTTTTCAGGTCAAGTTCCCTTTAAATGTATGAGCTGGTAGCAAGGTAGCTGTGGAAAGCAGAGAAAAGAGTACACAAGAAAAGTAAACCTGAGCTGGTCTCTAGATCAGAATAGGAGGTCCAATTATTTATTATTTAATTATAATGGGAATTAAAGGCCAATTATACTCACCTCTTCTCCTCTTCTTCTCTGGGTAACAAGGATGAGGACCTAAACCTAAACTGAGTTTTGCCTGCATGATCAGAACAAAGCTGTAAAACTTTCCTTTATTTGGCCACCTCACTTCACTTCCTGCCTGTCCCACGGCCTGACAAATGGGAAGATGTGCTGGGCAAGAATTTACAGTATTCTGATTATACAGGCCAAGACCAGGGGGGGGACCTAGCACTTTAGGTTGTCCCCCTGGGTACATTTATTGAGAGTGGGATTATTTTTGTCCTTCAATGGTTTGATAATCACTGATGGGCATGACAGATAGATAACTTTCCTTTGTGTGACATTAGAATGACAGTAGTATAGAGAATATTCCCATATTAATCTCCTGATGACCTTTAAATATGAAAATACCAGGTGTTTCAGTATTAATGTAGTTGATCTTGGAAAATGTGTTGTAACTAGTTATAAAAATCTGGCACTCAGAAAATAAAAATGGCATAAACCCAATATAATGATAATTTAAAAAATTTAAAAAGATTAAAAAGGTCTCCATTGCCAACAAAATGGGGATTCGCAACCACATTCATTATAAAAATTCTTGGTTTCCAACACAGTTGGACTCAGTTCTGAGTCTTTCTGCTTGTTCTATGAAATTGCACATTTGTTGTCCTAATTTAATTTTAGTGACCACAGTATTGAGATTCAAATCCGATTCCAGGTCTTTTCTCACAAAACAGTTTTTTTTAAACTAAATAACCTAATAATAATCCTTGTTTTGTATTTTATCTTGAGTTTCATAGTATACTTATGACGAGCAAAAGGATCTTGTTGTAAAAATATCAAATAATATATTAATAATTTCAATAGATTTAAAGGGTATGTATACTGAAAAAAATGACTTTGCTTCATCTTAATCTTTAATTAAATACATGTAAGTAGCAATTACTCTAAGGTGTGTGTGTTGCTGCATTCCTTCAATCCAGTACTTGTTTTGCTCAGCATCCCCCCTTCTTCTTTTAACCAACTTAACCAACATTCCTCTGACCTGACTTTTTTTAAACTGAACATGCTCAGTAATCACTATACTTTGGCACTGAGAGATGGAATTCTCCAACTGTCACCAATTCAGTTACAGAAAAGTCCAGTACTTGCACACAGCAGGAGATAAGATACTTGATTGACAGCTAAAGAAACTTGTGCTTTAGATTAGATAACTAAAGAAATAGGGGACGGATCAACAATAAAATGTTACAGGGATAGTTGTGAAGAATTATAGTTTACAGTGATGACCAATATAGGAAAAAAACATTTTTTCCAGTGTACATATCCTTTAATTGAAATGCAATATTTCTGTTTTATGTTATAAGGGCTAATACATGGTCCTAATGGCCCAATATTTTGGCCTGATTGAACATCTGGATTGCAGCATCTGGATTAGGTCAGTGAAAAAATTCTTAGCATGTGGGTCTCCATTAATAAAAACAATTCAATGAAAGCAGGGTCTGGGGCTAGGATGGAAAAAAGAACAAACCACATAACAGTTAAGAGGCTTCCCTAGCAATTGCCTCCATATTAGTATAGGCTTAGGCTTATAATAGGAAACCTAAATCTACAGTTCTGCTACCTTAATAGGAAGTGGAGATTAAATAACCTAGACATTTTCCAAGATTTCTTCCATCAAAGGAATCAATTAAAGAGATTGAATTAAATGGCAAATCACCAGGAGGCAGACCTTATGTTCCACCAGAAAATGAGAAGAATCGCTTTACAGTCGTTACTGTTTTTAATTTATTTTGTATTCACAAATTCCAGCCAGTGTAACAGAAATCACACTACTATAATTAGAAGATGATTTTGTTGACATTTTGTTTATATCTTTCATATGTATGTTTTTCCCAGTAGCGTGGTAATGCTGCCTGTACATATTCCATAAATATCCGGTAAATATAGAAACTGGTGGCTAATGATGGCTGCTCTAAGGAGTTTGTAAAGCTGGTATATCCTTACACTGTCTACACTTGGCAGCATAAGACATTGTTGGATGCCATTTGCTGTTCTATTTTCTATTTTTATATATAAACATAATGGACTTTGCCAACTAATAGTATTTTTGGTTACATTTTAAAATCATATATATTTTATAGGGAAGGCATATTCTGCCCAAGCCTTGTCTCAATGGGATGCTGTAATAAAGCAGAAAAGGTTTATATCCTTTAAGATTCCAAGTGGCATTGGAAATATCCAAATTTTTATAGCAATGCCAGAAACTTGCAACATTCCTTGTTTTTAGAAACTCATCCAACTTTTTATTGAAACTGACCAATGAACCTGCCATAACAACGTCCACTGGAAGACAGTTCCATAGCCTTACCGTTCTCACAGTAAAAAACCCTTTCCGAGCTTGAAGCCTAAACCTTTTTTCTTCAAGTCTTAAGGGATGTCCTCGTGTCCTTTGACATGTTCTATTGGTGAACAATGCCCCAGATAGTTTATTGTATGGCCCGTTAATGTATTTATACACAGTAATCATATCCCCACTCAAGTGCCTTTTCCCTAGTGTACATAAATTTAACTTATCCAATCTCCCCCAGTCCCCTTATTAATTTAGCTGATTCTCTGAACCCTTTTCATTTACAAAATGTCCTTTTTGTACACAGGATTCCAAAACTGCAATGCATATTCCAAACAAGGCCTTACCAATGCTCTGTAAGGAGGGATAATCTTATTTTATCGTTCTCCCTTGGATCCATACCTCCCTTTATACAGCACAATATCTTGCTGGCTCTAGCTGTTGCTGCCTGACACTGCTTGCTACATTTAAGTTTGTTATCCACCAAAACACCAAAGACCCTTTACACAGAGCCATTTATAGTATAAGCAGCACAAGGATTTCTAAGCCAAAAATGCATCACCTTACATTTCTCAACATTGAAACCCAATATTACAATCTATCTAGATCTAGATACACACAAATAATCCACTGCTAGGTTTTGTTAAATTGAGTTACCCCAATCTATGTATCCATCCAAAATGCATCAAGTAAATCCAATATAAAGTATAACGAATGAGGTAACAAACGTGGAGCAGGCAGAATAACTGTTAGTGGTGACTTTATTCCATAATCCCTTTCTCAAGTCTACTACCATGGCATATTGCACTTCTGACCGCGATTGAAACTTAATGATAACCAGTGGTATTTGAATTTTGCAGGGTTATAAATAGAGCCCTTGGCGTCATAGAGATGTACCTCAGACTACATGGATTAACTATGGGGCTGGTGTAATAAAAGGAGCAAAACTTTAACTGTGCTATCAATTTGCAGCAACCAATCATAAAACTGTTTTTTACTGGGTTCTTGCAGTTAAATATAACATCTGATTATGTGAGTTTCGTTATTTTTATTTTATCAGCCTCTATGGGGAGATGCAATAATGTTGGCCAAATACGATGCAATATTGGGTTAGCGTCGGCTTTACATTTAAGAATTGGGGGCTGCACCATTTCCAACAATTAACTGGCGCAGTACATTTTTCGAAGTGATTACTGTATGGTAAGAGGACTACCATGGCACATATTACTTCTCCCCCTATGTTTTTACATTTAAAGCTGTTTGAATTAGACTTTTAAAGCCCAATAAACCCATAGGAGCTCATTCACGTGATAGGGGATAACCCTCCATTTGTAGAAAATGTGTAGTTAAAGGGTATGTCCACCCCCAATCTAAATTTTGGTATTTGGTAGGAAATGGCTATTAAACTTGACTTCATGAGGTTTATAGCACTCACAGATCCCTCGAAATGTACTTTCCAGCCTTCGTTCCCCCACTGCCTTCTGCTTAACTTCCGTGCCTTTTCCATGCACGGAAGTCAAGCAGGAGGGGCTCGACTGGCATCCGCTCCTGTGATTGGCTATGGCATCACCCCTTAAAAAAAGTGGAAGAACAGTTTTCCCAAATGCACACACATAGCACAGGAAAAAATGAATAAAAAATCTCTCTGGGTCAGCATTCCTAAGAGGCATTAGAGAAGCAAGAATAGAAATTAATGAACCGGGCAGCAGAGTTGAGAATGGATTGAAGCGATGCCAGGCAGTTGTTTGGTAAACCACACAGTAGTGTGTTGCAATAGTCTAGCTGGGATATGATTAGGGCATGGACAAGGGTTTTTGTAGCTTCCTTCCAAAAGGAAGGGTCGAATGCGGGAGATGTTTTTGAGTTGGAGTCAACAGGAGTTGGCAAGCGAATTGACATGAGGTTTGAAGGAAAGATCGGAATCTAGCATTATTCCCAGGTAGCGGACATGAGGAGATGGGGATATGGGTGTGTTGTTAATATTAAGAGTAAGACTAGGGAGGGGAACTGATTGTGAGGGTGGGAAAAGGACAAGTTCAGTCTTGTCCATGTTTAGTTTGAGGAAGTGGGAGGACATGAAGGCAGAAATGACACTAAGGCAATCGGGGACCTGGGATGTCAGTGTGGGGAGATCTGGGGCAGATATGTAAATTTGGGTATCATCCGCATACAGGTGATACTGGAACCCAAATGAACTAATGAGTTGTCAAATGCCATAGGTGTAGATGAAGAAAAGAAGAGGACCAAGTACCGAGTGGAGCTAATTTCAGAGTGAAAAACACTAAAGGTCCTACCAGAGAGATAGGAGGATATCGAAGAAAGTGCAGTGTCCTGGATGCCTAAGGAGGCCAGGATCTGAAGTAGTAGAGGGTGATCAACAGTATTAAAAGCAGAGGACAGATCAAGAAGAATGAGCAACGAGTAGTGACCTTTAGATTTAGCACCAAGTAGATCATTGGTCACTTTAGTGAGGGCAGTTTCCGTGGAGTGGTTAGGGGGAAAGCCTGACTGGAAGTGGTCAAAGAGAGAGTTAGCAGACAGGTGACTAACCAGGTCAGCATAGACATGTCTTTCCAGTAGTTTGAAAGCAAAAGGGAGAAGGGAGACAGGCCGGTAGCTGGAAAGAGCAGACGGGTCGAGGGAGGGTTTTTTAGGTATCAGAGATACAAAGGCATGTTTAAATATAGAGGGAAAAATACCAGTGGAGAGGGACAAGTTAAAGAGAGAGGTTAAGGCTGGAATGAACGAAGGGGAGAGCTGGGGAATAAGATAAAAGGGTATGGGGTCAATGGGGTTTTATTTACTAGTTCTACCATGACGGTGACACCTTTATATATTTTTTGTCTGAAGAAGGCACAGATTGTGTGCCGAAACGTCACAATACAACACGCCATTGCAATGCTGTAAGACTGGTGTGCCCAGCTTTCTTACTTTTCTAATTACCTACCTGTTTTGGCGACAGCTTATAGCGACTGTCTTATAGTGCCATCGCAAGTTAAAGGTGTGCATGATCATTACTTTCTATTTGATATAAACCTTTAAGTTCAGTTCTGACTAAAACAATAGTTTTGTGTCAGGCAGTTTAGAAATTCAAAATAAAAAAAACAACTGTGCTTTGCCAATGTAATAATGTAAATAACGAGAGTTAGAAAATGGAATGTGTTGAGGGCATTTAGCCCAAATCTCAATTGAATGGGATTGAACGTAAGATTTTCCCATCATGTTTTGTTCATTTTTTAACTTTGTTTACATGAAGTTAAGGGTCTGTTTACTGACACCTGGAGAGAGTCCAGAATCTGATTAGGCAGCCTTGCCCCTTTATCATTTAATGTAAAGGACTTGGCTGGTTGTTTTAAAGTAGAAATATCACATGCTTGTGTGGGGGGTGTACATCCATAATCGGCAAAGTCAGCAAGAAGTGGTAGTTTTTTGATGGTGAAAGTGCTTTGCACTAAGGATGGTGCCAGGAGATATCAGAATACTGTCCAGAATCAACATCAACCTTACGAACCCTGCTGGCATTTACGTTGTGGCTGCAAAGCACTTTCACCATTGCAAAAACCACCGCTTCTAGTGATTGTAGTAAAGATTTGTTATCGGACTTTGCTAATAGCTAGTTTTTATAAATACAGCCCAACACACTTCAGTGTAAAAGTGGCCATACACATGCGATTCACAATGGTATCTGTCGGCACACATGCTGTGGGAACAGCACACATGGATCCGACCAATCCCCATACACGGTATGAGCGTCGATCGGACGTGCGGCCGTACACTGCACAATCAGATCGGCTCCCTCTACTTAAAGGGAGCCGATACTGTCAAATGGAAAATGTTTCTGTCATTCACAATCGACCGGCACTCCGATCGGTCGCGAACAGCCCCTTCCGCAAATTCGTAGTCTGTCTGTGGTGGGAATTAAAGTGGTACATGTAGAAGTAGTCAGTGAAGAATTTTGTTTTGGAACTGCTGGCTTTTAAAATCTACAAATCCGGTGGAATTTTTAAAAAATTTCAAATGTCAGAACTTTTCATCTAAACATTTCGAAAATCACAATCCAAAATATGAAAAACAAGATTGAAAAGTCAAAAACTGGTCGAAAAATTGGAAAAATTCTGGTTTAATTAGGTTGATCCAATTTCAGTAAGTTCCATGGAACCATTTGAACAACATTTAACCGTTTTGTTTATCTCTAGTGATCTAGAGATGATTTTTGTCATGTCCAATCCAACTTTTGTCAAATTTTACTGAAAAAATTCGTCGAAAGAGTCACTGTGAAAATTTCTGCCAATATAAGGTAGAAATATTAGCCCACATGTTCATAGCTTTAGTTGGATAACAGCACTGAGCTCTTTTCAAGCAGTTTATCATTGAGAAGATGATCTGGCATTAATTGGGAGGCAGGGGAAGCCAAGGCTTTAAAGTGTTGTACAGCATTGAGTATTATGGATCTTCAAAGGTTTTCCCGTCTGTTGTCCTTGAGGTGCATCTAAAAAAAAACAAATATTTTAACACATCTGCAAATATAAAACACATGGAAAGATCAGAGCAAATTGAACTCATCTGTTTGCAAGGACCTTAGTTTTGACATCACAAGGTCTGCAAAAGCTTATTAGCAGTATTCAATCCAATGCTTATTAATACATCACAATTAATCCTACCATCAAACCAAAATGTATGAGCACTGAGAAGGTAATCTGCTTTAAATAGGAACCAACCTTGGAAAGTAAAGTAGAGCAGATTATTTACTAAGAAGACAATATTTTTTATTATTTAAACGATTCACGTTATGAATTAAAGTTGGAAAAGCAGCATCTGAAAGAATTGGAAATAGAGAGATTAAGATAAATCAGTAACTCAAATAGCTTTTATGTGCAAAACAAACCATTAAGGTTTGCACAAATGTAATGTTAAAGGGATCCTCTTACCAAGATGCGTCTGTGTTCATGTTTTCAACATTTACATAATTTGTCAGTTTACTGATGTTATCCAATTGATTTAAAGGGTTTCTCCAGTGGTTAAAACCACTTTTTGCTATTCAGTTTTATTGAAGAATGGGAGGTAAAGGAGCTGTGTCTTACCTCCCATTGTTCAATAAAACATTCAGGAGCCAGGAATGAAGGTAAGTAGGTGGTCCCTCATTCCTCCACCACGTCCTCTGACAGGTCGTGAGGGACTCTGTATTCTATGCACATAGGGTTAGGTACCTGTATGACGTCAGGCCAAGTCGGGACCAAGGAGGGCAGGCATCTGCAGGGAAAGACAGGAGACACAGCAGAACTGTAACAGTTAGATACTAGGCAGGCTCAGGATAAGTTCAAGGCAGGAACAGGACAAGGTCCAAGGCAGGAACCGGATCCACAATACAAGGCAGGGTCAGGATACTTCTTTGAAGGCAGGATCCAGCAATATCAGGAACTAGAACCCAGCACCACAGAAGAATAGCATTTTAGTGCTATAATCGGGCCGCCATCTTAAACGGAACGGAACGGCTGGAGAGGTGAGTATCAGAGGATGTGGCGCATAATCTCAATAAACGTTATAAAAGCAGATTGCTCTACATTTACTAGTAAATTGAAAACAAGTAGCTCTCAAACTAACTTAGTCTATAGAACTTGCAATATAATAAAGTGACCATCCTCCCACGAATGGGTGTAATAGATAGTGTGCATCTCATGGCAACCAACCGAACTACTGTTCTGTCACAGCCTGCGTGTAGAAAATATCACTGAAAAGTGCAAACAAAAATCCCCAGACCAGACAAATTGTTGAAGCCAGGACATTAACGAGTGAAATCAAAAATTTGAAATAATGACCTGCTTTAGATGGTATCCAGCTGTCTCCAAGGTAGTTTAAATGCATCTAACCATTCAGCATGGCGAGCAAATTACTTCATCTAAATGAGTTTACTCATTGACTGTATTTAATGAGCTAGATTAAAAATGATAAGACGCCAGAATACAGCTAGAGGTCAATGGCCTCAGGTAAAAACCACTAGACACTATAGGATCTAAAGGAATTGTTTCTAGTTCCTACATTCCCCAGGGGCAAAATGCAGTGAAACTTCTGCAAGTTGTACTTTAATAATTGCTTGAAAGGCAATTTAACAAATATACCAGATGCAGTTGCAACCACAAACCCTTAATTAATACAGTTATAAAACGACACACATATGTTTTTTACTGTTCGAATAATAGATCATTTTGCAAGTTGTTTTAAATGTAAGGTGGTCTGTAAGTTTCTTAACTTGAGAATAGAAAGTTTTTATCCATTTATCCCAATAACTTCTATTTTACATTTAATTGATTATAAGAATAGAAGCTAATAAATGTTAACAGTAAAAAATTCAAAATCAATTTAATATTATTACCTGAAGAAGGATGACACAAATTTGAATTGCCAGCTATGGCATCACAAGATAGACTTTTACATTATTTTCTTCGTGGGGTATAGTTCAAGGCAACCAATAGAGATGAACAAAAGTGGCGAGTTTCGTTTTCAACACAGAATATCAGCTTTTCGAAATAGCAGGTTTTATTTTTAACACCAAGTTTCGATGAAAGTTTTGTCCTTCGAAAATCCAAAGGTTCTGCCAGATCTGGAAATTTTTAAAACAGTTCATTTCGAAACCTTGGGTTTCAGGTTAACTTTTAAACCGGGGCTCAGCACTAGTGGAGATGAATGAAACTGGCGAGTTTCGTTCCGGTAGCGGTTTCGTGGAACCTATTAAAAATCTGATCGAAAAAGATATTTTAAATTAGATTTTTTTTTTGTTTCAATTTTCAAATGGAATTTTTGTTGTTTTCGATTATTGAATATCTGATTTTCGCATTTTTAATTATTTTAGTTTCCATAAAAAATGTTAAAAATCCGTTGTATCAGCGGATTATTGAAACCTGCAGTTTCCAAACAAAACCAGGTTTGTGTCAAAACTGGAATTCATCACTAATCACTAGCAACAAATCACAATAAGCTGTAAATCTAGTTTGACTTGAGGATTTGCATGCAAAAACAGTTACTAGAAATGAGTACAGGGTTAAAAACATTTGGCTTAAATACAATGCATAATTACAAACAGAGCAAATGGAGGGGCATAAGGGTAAATACTGTACAACATGGGTGTCTGCCAGGTGGTCTACCAGTAGTTGGCTACCCACTACTAGGGATGGACTAGAACTCGAACTCAAACCCAAGTTTGAGACAAACTTTATGAGTTTGGACGAACTCAAGCTATTCAAACTAGTTTGGGTTCGAACTAGTTAGATTTTCCGGACTCGCGGGACTATTTTAGCAAATCCTCGAACATTTGAGAATTCTCGAATGTATGAGGATTTTCGAACGTTTGGCAGGCCTTGAATGGCCACTTCCGAAAATCCCCAAACGGCCGGAGATTCCCAAAACGGCAGCTCGCGGATTGCTGAATTGGCGGCCGGACGTTCAGGGGTCCCGCAGCTCCTTACAAGGACCTTTGTGGCCCTGATAAGGGTACTTTAGGGCTTAAGGGGTCCCACAGCTCGAACCGGGACCCCCTCCCTGGCCCTATCAGGGCCCTTGCAGCTCTAAGAAGTGCCCTTGCGGCCCTTGCGGTCCTGCAGCTCGAACCGGGACTTATCTCCCCGGCCTTATTAGGGCCCTTGCCTTTAATTGCACTTCCTGTACAAAATTGTAGTCCTTCTTACTTAATCTATCTATTCAAATTCCTTACTCAATGATATTTCCCTCTGTTTCTTTCCTTCTGTACTTGGATTCTTTAACACGTGAAATTCAGTATTCTTGCTATTATCTACTGGAAGAAGATTAAGGTTTTTATTTTAAAATAAATAAAAAAACAACATAAATTTCCAATTACCACAGTCAGGAAGATGCATCACCTTAGATTTATCAATATTAAATATTCATATTAAATATGGCCATTTTGAGTGTCTAGATCTGCTTACAACAATTGCACATGATCTGAAGTTTCCAATAGCCTACATAGTTTTGCTTTTAATACCAACTTCTAGATCAACGCTTTTTTCTTTTTAACCAACAGCTGTCATTGTGTTTCTTCAAATTTAAGAAACCTATAGGTTTTAAACAGGCTTTAAACTGTGAATAACATTTAGAATGGGGGTTTATTCATTTCAATGCTAGTAACTAAAACAGAAACATATGCAATTTATAACCTGTGAATAAATACTTCAGTTACTTGCAGAACTGCAAAGGTGACCATGGCTATAAATGTATTAAAACATTCATGAGCCTATTATAACCAAAGATATTTTAGATAAGGTTAATATTACCGTGGAAAGAATTTTTGGATACACATCAAACTTTCTTCCAGTATGTCCCCTGAAAGATAGGAGCTGCGTTTTCATAATTTAATGCAATAGAATGGAAGATACGTTGTTTATTTAATATTTTGGCAAACAGAACTATATTAATATTAAATCAATGTGCATTGTCTTATATTGAATTATTTAACATAATGAATCTTCACAGAATCCTTAACATCTGCTTAAGCTTTAATGTCAAATTTGTATTCCACTTTAAAGCAGCTTGAAACAATCTAGGTTAGCATGCAATCTCATTGACTTACTGCTTTGCCTAGAATTAGACTAAAGTGGGACTACACAGCCCATGGCCTGCAGTTTTTAAACTGCAACCTCAAACATTAATAGACAGACATATAGGGCCCTATTTATAAAAGATCGGTATCGTTATCGTAAAATACCGATCGTTATCATAAAATAACAACCGGGTTTTACCGATAACGACCGTTATTTACCGATAACGACCGTTATTTACCGATATCGTTAAACACCGGTCGTTATCGGTAAATACCGGTCGTTATTTTACGCTAACGATCGGTATTTTACGATAACGATACCGATCTTTTATAAATAGGGCCCATAGGAACTGTTGGAGAATAATGGGTAATGGTCACTAGATGATTATTCTGAACATGGTTTCAGCAACACATGAATGTGTCTCAACATCCTAGCCTAGCAAAACTAATAGTTCGGATTTTGGAATATGGCTAATAGACTTGTTGGGGAAAAAAATCTGGAATAGAATCATGAATATTTCAAGAAGAGTTATACGTAGACATCAATTATCAAGACCTGGTTGCTCATTTATTGCTTACACAATCACTAAAGTGTAGATACTGATTATAAACTCTGATAAATGGTATGCACGAAGAACAGCAGCCAAACAATACACAGAAAATAGAAAAATATAATTATCTTAAATATAAATCAAAAGTTCAAGGAAGAGATGCACTTTAAAAGCTATCTCTGAAAGTATTTGTCTAGTATAGGCAATTTTTCTAACAAGAATATAAACTAAGTTACCATAATAGACATTTCTTCGGTGAACTGTAGGATTCTTTGCTAAAGGACATTGCTCTTGTCTGGTTATAGATTTGATTATTTGTAAATGTCTGTGCAAACTATGACCTCACAAAAAATTATATTCCATGACCAACAGATTAAGCTGATATTGCAACACTTATCTGAAATGCATACTAGGGTAAAGTTATAACTGGCTATAGGTATTACTCAATAGATATAAGGCTGTATGTATAAAGCAGGGGTATCCTTAAATAATTATTGGTTTAAAATACAATAATATTATTTAGGTATTTTTTTAATTATAATTATTTGAGAATCTGTAGTGTTATTTAAGGAGAGGTATTCTTATTTAGGTAGGGTTATTCTTATTTAAGGGCTGGTATCCTTATTAAGGGAGATGTATCCTTATTTCTTTACTAACTGAGCTAATCTTTCAGCTCATAGTGTTGATTTTTGCTGCGGGTGGTAAACATCTGCATCTGGCCATACAAAGTATAGATTGGTCTATTCTTGATTAGAGATGGACTAGAACTCGAACCCGAGTTCGAGCCAAACTATTCGAGTTCGAACGGACTTCTCGAACTATCCCGGACCAGGATTTTTGATATTTTCCGGACTTTCGTTAAATATAGCATTATAAACAATTTGTCCACATCCTTAAAGAACAACTATACTGAAAAAATGTACTTTTTAAAATTGAAAAGCACCCAGAGCAAGGAGATAGAATTGATTATTCCCACCTCCCAATATTGTTTTGTTGAGGAGCTACAGCACATACAGTTTTTATTTGCCAGGTTATGGCCCTATATTACAGATAGTGCTGAAGTATTCAGGAAGACTGGCAGAAGCAGTTTTCTTCTTCCTGGTACTCCTCATAGAAAGGATATTGGGAGGTAAAACGTACCAATCCTACCTCCCTGCCTCAGGTACTTTTTATTTTAACAGTTTTTGAAAAAACTTTATACGCACTAGTTTCCCTTTAACTAATTTTACATTAATTAATTTTCTTACTAAGTTCTATAAGCATTTATCAAAGGAAATGTGTCATTTATTTAAATAATTACAGTTAGCGATGAGTGACATTTTTTAAAAAAATGTGGGTCGAGGCAGAACAGAATCTGACTGAACTTTTGTGATTTGGATGGGGGAAACTGCAGAACTTTGGTCGAAAATTGGGTGTCGAAAAGTCAGAAAGTTGGTGTTTAACATTGTCAATTTTAAATACTGGGTTTGAAACTGAGTTTCGGTTCCAGTTTCAATCACCTATAGAGTCTGTAAACTAATGTATTTTCGATCAAATGTCATTGTTCTCTAATTCAAAGATGAGTCTGTGTTTTAGTAAACTGACCTAAGACACGATGTGAATTATTTTGTCTAGGATCCTGAAAAGCTGATTATTTTTCTTCTTACCTAATTCTTCAAACATTTAGTTATGTGTCTCGTTCACAGTTCAAATAGTGTTACTGGTTGTGGCAGTAAAAATAAATTGATTGCTTCACATGAGGGATAGTTAAACATTAATGTTCCTGTCAAGCTACTATTGCAGGGTCTTCTATAAATATTTGGGGAAAGCTAACACTTCAGCAATACCTATGATTAGCATTCTCACATTTGCTTATTAATCATTTCAACCAAAGTCTTTGCTAATAGACTGTGTCAGCACATCTCTCAATTTTAATCCTTGTCTTTCATCACTTTGTAAAAGTTAAATAGAAGCTAAATGTCCTAAATGTTAGCACTTTGTTCTGCAGTATACATTATATATAGAGTAGTGGGCTTAAAATCATGTCTGTATTTTGGATATGTAGTTAAATTTTAGCCTTATGGGGCTATAAGTGCTGCAAAAGTTTGTTATATTAATAAGCAGCAAACAATCAGACCGTACCTTTTTACTAGGCAGCTGCATATAATAGCACAGGGAAAGATTTGCACATATTATTGTACCAAGGGATCTCAAGTATAAGGAACACTTTAATACTAGGACAAATTTTAAAAATGTGCAGTATCAGAAAGTTCCGATATTGAGCCTTTTCGTTAAAGTTCATCCGCGCACTCACTTTTGAAGTCTGTGGTCCTGAAATTATAAAAATTCATTCATATCGTAGACTACCACAATGGTATAGTTTAGGCGATTGTTCAATTACTGCTGCAATCCTAATATTATGTCCATGATTGAAAAAGTACGATCAAAAGTAGGTGCCTTTATAAAGATGGTCCACAGTGTTTCTCTGATACACACACACACAAAAAGCTCCTAAAGCCACAAACTTCCAAAATTAAAAGTACAATAATAAAAATAAATTTATTTACTCATAACAAAGTTTGAAATATACATGTCCTACTTGCCATAGAAATGTTGTTGAGTTTTAAAACTCACAGCATACACATTGATAAGGCTGTTTGCAACCATGATGTTACCTTCAGAAATTGTGGCCTTTTAACCCTTTCACTGCCAGGAGATTTTCATTTTTTTTTGCGTTAACTGCCAGAAGAATTTTCAGGATTTTGTCCTTAATCGCTTTAGACTAATTTTACAGTAGGAAACCTTGCAGTAAATCAGGAATATTATACATTGTTTTTTTCAGCACAAAGTGTACTTTAACATGGTAACAAAATTTTGTAACTTTTCTGAAAATTTTACTGGAATTATGGGTAAAATTTGTAAAAAAAAATGAAAAATTTGCAAATTTTCATGGATTTTTCCCATTTTTACTTATAGTTATCTTAAGGTTACGCACAAAAATCTTACTGTTTCTAAAAGCTCAGATACTCCCGAGTACAACGATACCAGATATATGTAGGTACCCCACTTTTCCTGTACAGGAGACCCCCCCAAACTAAAACTGCACCTTCAAGAATATTACACCAAATTAAAATGTATAACCACTACTGACAGTTAACATAGAATATCTTCCAAATTATCTAAAATATCCCCACAAGTGAGATATTTTTAGAAACTACACACCCACAGGATTTTACGAGTGAGGTTAGTTTCGATCAAAATGCAGATACCCGGACGCAGCTCTTCGTCAAATTGTAAGTTACTTTCTCACATTTTCCTTTTTTTCCTCAACTGTAAAATCAGAGACAAAATCAAATGCGAATTTCAGCTAAAAACTGTGGAGGAAAGTTCAAACGCATCTCAAATATGAAAGCCTAACTCCTCCCGAATAAAACAGTATGCCACATTCATGGGTGTACCCAGAGACATGGCTACCAACTAACCCAGAGCGTGACCAGTGCCAAATGTCAGTAGCAGCAAAAAAAAATTTGCCAGTTTTGTATTTGAACAGTCTGCAGTTTTTCCACAAAACACCCCCCCAACTCAGAAATACCCCCCACAAACTATATATTCCTGAAATCTACACACCTTCAGCTATGTAACGCTGTCGTTCGTTCATTCATATCATCAATGGTGTGGGCGCAGTTTTTCGTAGAAATTTGCACTTTTACCAGATTTTCAAAAAAAATTAACATCAAACAACATTCAAAAAGGTAGAAATCATGCCAAAACCCCATGGAATGTAAAAAAAAGTTACCAAATATCAATCTCCCAAATGTCCTGAATCAAACGGTATGCCATATGTGTGGTTACACATGCAGACGTGGAAGCGAAAAGCCACAAAGTGAGACAATGCACGATGGCTCAGAAACGGCGAAAATATTTAGCCAACTCCGAATTTGGACAGTCTGCAGTTTTTTCCACAAAACACCCCCGTAACTCAGAAATAACCCCCACAAACTATATATTCCTGAAATCTACACACCTTCAGCTATGTAGCACTGTAGTTCGTTCATTCATACCATCAATGGTGTGGGCGCAGTTCTTCGTAGAAATTCGCACTTTTCTGAAAAAATGAACAAAAAACAACTTCAAAAGGTAAAAATCATGCTAAAACCTCATGAAATCTAAAAAAAAGTTACTAAATATCAATCTCCCAAATGTCCTGAATCAAATGGTATGCCATATGTGTGGTTACACATGCGGACGTGGAAGTGAAAAGCCACAAAGTGAGACAATGCACGATGGCTCAGAAACAGCGAAAATATTTAGCCAACTCCGAATTGGGACAGTCTGCAGTTTTTTCCACAAAACACCCCCGTAACTCAGAAATAACCCCCACAAACTATATATTCCTGAAATTTACACACCTTCAGCTATGTAGCACTGTAGTGTGTTCATTCATACCGTCAATGGTGTGGGCGCAGTTCTTCGTAGAAGTTCGCACTTTTCTGAAAAAATGAACAAAAAACAACTTCAAAAGGTAAAAATCATGCTAAAACCTCATGAAATCTAAAAAAAAGTTACTAAATATCAATCTCCCAAATGTTCTGAATCAAACGGTATGCCATATGTGTGGTTACACACGTGGACGTGGAAGCGAAAAGCCACAAAGTGAGACAATGCACGATGGCTCAGAAACAGCGAAAATATTTAGCCAACTCCGAATTTGGACAGTCTGCAGTTTTTTCCACAAAACACCCCCGTAACTCAGAAATATCCCCCACAAACTATATATTACTGAAATCTACACACCTTCAGCTATGTAGCACTGTAGTTCGTTCATTCATACCATCAATGGTGTGGGCGCAGTTCTTCGTAGAAGTTCGCACTTTTCTGAAAAAATGAACAAAAAACAACTTCAAAAGGTAGAAATCATGCCAAAACCTCATGGAATCTTAAAAAAAGTTACTAAATATCAATCTCCCAAATGTCCTGAATCAAACAGTATGCCATATGTGTGGTTACACACGCGGACGTGGAAGCGAAAAGCCACAAGGTGAGACAATGCACGATGGCTCAGAAACAGCGAAAATATTTAGCCAACTCCGAATTTGGACAGTCTGCAGTTTTTTCCACAAAACACCCTGATAACTCAGAAATACCCCACACAAACTATATATTCCTCAAATCTACACACCTTCAGCTATGTAGCACTGTAGTTCGTTCATTCATACCATCAATGGTGTGGGCGCAGTTCTTCGTAGAATTTCGCATTTCTACACAATTTTCTGGAAAAATAGAGAAAAATACATTTCAAAGTTACAAAATCACACCAAAACCCCATGTAATGTAAAAAAACCTTACCAAATATCAATCTCCTAAATGTCCTGAATCAAACGGTATGCCATATGTGTGGTTACACACACGGACGTGGAAGCGACTAGTCAAAATGTAAAACAATGTGCAGTGAGCCAATAACAGCATTTTCCCAGATTTTTCAAACTGAACACCCCTCTAACTTGGAAATACCCCCACAAAACTATATATTCTCAGAATCTACATACCTTCAGCTACGTAACGCTGTAGTTTGTTCATTCATACCATGAATGGTGTGGGCGCAGTTCTTCGTAGAAATTCGCATTTGTCTGAAAAAATGAACAAAAACAACTTCAAAAGGTAGAAATCATGCCAAAACCCCATGGAATGTAAAAAAAAGCTACTAAATATCAATCTCCCAAATGTCCTGAATCAAACGGTATGCCATATGTGTGGTTACACACGTGGACGTGGCAAGCGAAAGCCACAAATGAGACAATGCACGATGGCTCAGAAACAGGAAAAATATTTAGCCAACTCCGAATTTGGACAGTCTGCAGTTTTTTCCACAAACACCCCCCGTAACTTAGAAAAAACCCCCAAAACTATATATTCCTGAAATCTACACACCTTCAGCTATGTAACACTGTAGTTTTCATTCATACCATCATGGTGTGGGCGCAGTTCTTCGTAGAAGTTCGCATTTTCTGAAAAAATGAACAAAAAACAACTTCAAAAGGTAAAAATCATGCCAAAACCTCATGGAATTAAAAAAAGTTACTAAATATCAATCTCCCAAATGTCCTGAATCAAACGGTATGCCATATGTGTGGTTACACACGCGGACGTGGAAGCGAAAAGCCACAGTGGAGACAATGCACGATGCTCAGAAACGGAAAATATTTAGCCAACTCCGAATTTGACAGTCTGCAGTTTTTTCCACAAACACCCCCGTAACTAAGAAATAACCCCCAAACTATATATTCCTGAAATCTACACACCTTCGCTATGTAGCACTGTAGTTGTTCATTCATACCATCAATGGGTGTGGCGCAGTTCTTCGTAGAAGTTCGCATTTGTCTGAAAAAATGAACAAAAAACAACTTCAAAAGGTAAAATCATGCCAAACCTCATGAAATCTAAAAAAAGGTTACTAAATATCATCTCCCAAATGTCCTAATCAAACGGTATGCCATATGTGTGGTTACAACGCGGACGTGGAACGAAAAGCCACAAGTGAGACAATGCACGATGCTCAGAAACGGAAAATATTTAGCCAACTCCGAATTTGGACAGTCGCAGTTTTTTCCACAAAACACCCCCGTAACCTAGAAATAACCCCACAAACTATATATTCCTGAATCTACACACCTTCAGCTATGTAGCACTGTAGTTTGTTCTTCATACCATCAATGGTGTGGGCGCTTTCTTCGTAGAAGTTCGCATTTCTGAAAATGAACAAAAAACAACTTCAAAAGTAAAATCATGCCAAAACTATGCATGGTAAAAAAAAGTTACTAATATCAATCTCCCAAATGTCCTGAATCAAACGTATGCCATATGTTGGGTTACACACGCGACGGGGAAGCGAAAAGCCAAAGTGAGACAATCACTAGCTCAAACGAAAAAATATTAGCCAACTCCGAATTTGGACAGTCTGCAGTTTTTTCCACAAAACACCCCCTAACTAGAAATAACCCCCACAAACTAATATTCCTAAATCTACACACCTTCAGCTATGTACACTGTAGTTGTTCATTCATACCATCATGGTGTGGGCGCAGTTTTCTCGTAGAAGTTCGCATTTTCTGAAAAAATGAACAAAAAAAACATTCAAAAGGTAGAAATCATGCCAAAACCTCATGGAATTAAAAAAAGTTACTAAATATCAATCTCCCAAATGTCCTGAATCAAACGGTATGCCATATGTGTGGTTACACACGCGGACGTGGAAGCGAAAGCCACAAAGTGAGAAAATGCACGATGCTCAGAAACGGCAAAATATTTAGCCACTCCGAATTTGGACAGTCTGCAGTTTTTTCCACAAACACCCCCGTAACTTAGCAATAACCCCCCACAAACTATATATTCCTGAAATCTACACACCTTCAGCTATGTAACGCTGTCGTTCGTTCATTCATATCATCAATGGTGTGGGCGCAGTTTTTCGTAGAAATTTGCACTTTTACCAGATTTTCAAAAAAAATTAACATCAAACAACATTCAAAAAGGTAGAAATCATGCCAAAACCCCATGGAATGTAAAAAAAAGTTACCAAATATCAATCTCCCAAATGTCCTGAATCAAACGGTATGCCATATGTGTGGTTACACATGCAGACGTGGAAGCGAAAAGCCACAAAGTGAGACAATGCACGATGGCTCAGAAACGGCGAAAATATTTAGCCAACTCCGAATTTGGACAGTCTGCAGTTTTTTCCACAAAACACCCCCGTAACTCAGAAATAACCCCCACAAACTATATATTCCTGAAATCTACACACCTTCAGCTATGTAGCACTGTAGTTCGTTCATTCATACCATCAATGGTGTGGGCGCAGTTCTTCGTAGAAATTCGCACTTTTCTGAAAAAATGAACAAAAAACAACTTCAAAAGGTAAAAATCATGCTAAAACCTCATGAAATCTAAAAAAAAGTTACTAAATATCAATCTCCCAAATGTCCTGAATCAAATGGTATGCCATATGTGTGGTTACACATGCGGACGTGGAAGTGAAAAGCCACAAAGTGAGACAATGCACGATGGCTCAGAAACAGCGAAAATATTTAGCCAACTCCGAATTGGGACAGTCTGCAGTTTTTTCCACAAAACACCCCCGTAACTCAGAAATAACCCCCACAAACTATATATTCCTGAAATTTACACACCTTCAGCTATGTAGCACTGTAGTGTGTTCATTCATACCGTCAATGGTGTGGGCGCAGTTCTTCGTAGAAGTTCGCACTTTTCTGAAAAAATGAACAAAAAACAACTTCAAAAGGTAAAAATCATGCTAAAACCTCATGAAATCTAAAAAAAAGTTACTAAATATCAATCTCCCAAATGTTCTGAATCAAACGGTATGCCATATGTGTGGTTACACACGTGGACGTGGAAGCGAAAAGCCACAAAGTGAGACAATGCACGATGGCTCAGAAACAGCGAAAATATTTAGCCAACTCCGAATTTGGACAGTCTGCAGTTTTTTCCACAAAACACCCCCGTAACTCAGAAATATCCCCCACAAACTATATATTACTGAAATCTACACACCTTCAGCTATGTAGCACTGTAGTTCGTTCATTCATACCATCAATGGTGTGGGCGCAGTTCTTCGTAGAAGTTCGCACTTTTCTGAAAAAATGAACAAAAAACAACTTCAAAAGGTAGAAATCATGCCAAAACCTCATGGAATCTTAAAAAAAGTTACTAAATATCAATCTCCCAAATGTCCTGAATCAAACAGTATGCCATATGTGTGGTTACACACGCGGACGTGGAAGCGAAAAGCCACAAGGTGAGACAATGCACGATGGCTCAGAAACAGCGAAAATATTTAGCCAACTCCGAATTTGGACAGTCTGCAGTTTTTTCCACAAAACACCCTGATAACTCAGAAATACCCCACACAAACTATATATTCCTCAAATCTACACACCTTCAGCTATGTAGCACTGTAGTTCGTTCATTCATACCATCAATGGTGTGGGCGCAGTTCTTCGTAGAATTTCGCATTTCTACACAATTTTCTGGAAAAATAGAGAAAAATACATTTCAAAGTTACAAAATCACACCAAAACCCCATGTAATGTAAAAAAACCTTACCAAATATCAATCTCCTAAATGTCCTGAATCAAACGGTATGCCATATGTGTGGTTACACACACGGACGTGGAAGCGACTAGTCAAAATGTAAAACAATGTGCAGTGAGCCAATAACAGCATTTTCCCAGATTTTTCAAACTGAACACCCCTCTAACTTGGAAATACCCCCACAAAACTATATATTCTCAGAATCTACATACCTTCAGCTACGTAACGCTGTAGTTTGTTCATTCATACCATGAATGGTGTGGGCGCAGTTCTTCGTAGAAATTCGCATTTGTCTGAAAAAATGAACAAAAACAACTTCAAAAGGTAGAAATCATGCCAAAACCCCATGGAATGTAAAAAAAAGCTACTAAATATCAATCTCCCAAATGTCCTGAATCAAACGGTATGCCATATGTGTGGTTACACACGTGGACGTGGAAGCCAAAAGACACAAAGTGAAACAATGCACAATGGCTCAGAAACAGCAAAAATATTCAGTCAAATCTGAATTTGAACAGTCTGCAATTTTTCCCCACAAAACAACCCCCACAAACCATATATTTCTCGAATCCTCACACCTTTATCTACGAAATTCTGTAGTTTGTTTATTCGTACCATCAATGGTGTGGGCGCAGTTCTTCGTAGAAGTTCACAGTTTTAGCAGATTTTCTAAAAAATTTGAAAAAAAACACTCTCAAAGGTAGAAATCATGCCAAAATCCCAAGTAATGTAAAAAAAAAGTTACCAAATATCAATCTCCCAAATGTCCGGAATCAAACGGTATGCCCTATGTATGGTTACACACGCAAACGTGGAATCAACTAGCCACAAAGTGAGCCAATGAACAATGGCCCAATTACAGCAACTTTTCAGATTTGTCAGAATAAACACCCCTCTATATTAGAAATACCCCCCCAAACTATATGTTCTTGGAATCTACACACCTTCAGCTACACAATGGTGTGATTCCTTTATGCATACCACCAATGGTGTGGGCGCAGTTTCATGTAAAATTTCGCTTTTTTACCAGATTTTCAGGAAAAATTTATAAAAATACAATTCAAAGTTAAAAATCATGGCAAATTTCCATGTCATGTAAAAAAAACTTGTCAATTATCAATCTTCCAAATCTTCAAAATCAAACGGTATGCCATATGCGTGGATGTACACAGGGACATGGCCACCAACTAGCTCAAATGGGACACATGCACAAGTGTAATTACAAGAAAAAGATCAAAGTGCTCTGTAATTTCAAACAGCCCCAAAACTTGGAAATGCCCCCCACAAATAAAACCCCCCACTAAATATCAATCTCCCACATGTTCTGAATCAAACGTTATGCCATATGCGTGGATGCACACAGAGACGTGGCCACCAACTAGCTCAAATGGGACGCATGCACAAATGCAATTACAAGAAAGAATCAAAGTGCTCTGTAATTTGAACAGCCTACACTTTTTCTAAGGAAACAGTCCCGAAACATGGAAATTCTCCCCACAAACTATATATTTTTGGAATCTACACACCTTCAGCTACGTTACGATGCCATGCTTTCATACATACATGAAGAATTCCAGACCCACTGATCCAAAGAAGTCCCTGTTTTTACGAGGTTTTGTGAAAAATAAAATAAGATGATTCAAGGGTTGAAATCCTACCTAAACCCTTTTGACAAGCAAAAAAACCCACTAAATGTCAATCTCCCACATATCCTGCATCAAATGTTATGCCATATGTGTGGGTGCACACAGAGACGTGGCCACCAACTAGCTCAAATTGGACGCATGCACAAGTCCAATTACAAGAAAAAAATCAAAGTGTTCTGTAATTTGAACAGCCTAATCAACTTGGAAATACCCCCCACAAACTATATATTTTTGGAAGCTACACACCTTCAGCTACGTGGTGGTATCATGCTTTCGTATATACATGAAGAATTCCAGGCGCTGTTATCCATAGAACTCTGTGCTTTTAGGAGATTTTGTGGAAAAATAAAATAAGAGGACTCAATGGTTGAAATCCTACCTAAACCCACTCGGCAAGTAAAAAACCCACTAAACGGCAATCTCCCACATGTCCTGAATCAAACGGTATGCCATAAGGGTGGGTGCAAACAGAGACGGGGCCACCAACTAGCTCAAATGGGATCCATGCGCAATTGCAATTACAAGAAAAAATTTAAAAACGCCACAACCCACTCCCCCACCCCTATCCCCACTCCCCCTTTTAGTGGAAAACCAGTTAGTACGGAGAGTCACACAAGTTTTTGCACACTTTACTGGTCCTAAAAAATCAATACGGTCTTTTTTTGGTACCTCTGCAAAATTTCCTACTAAAATAGGCTTAGTTTCCCTTGAAATCCAACAAATAAATGATCCGCGTTTACTTTACCGATATCACCGGGGACATTGGGAAGCTTGGAGAAGAAAAAGTTTTTTGCTAATTTATAGTTTTAGGGTAAAAAAAAAAAAGGTGTGTGTATCACTTTAAGATTTTTTTGTGTGCATTTCCCCTTTTTTGGGGGGATCATTCCCAAAGATGATCATCAAATCATCTTAGGGAATGATACCGAACTTGGAATACGGGCATAAATGCCCGTTTTCCAATTCGAAATCCGATCGGAAAAATCACTTCCCGGAAATCATTTTCCAGGAAGTGATTTTTCATTCATTGGCAAAGATCAATAATTTGGTGATCAGAAGTGATCACCAAATTTTGATCTCTGTCCCCATTTTTTTTCTAAGTCTTGGCTAAGTAGCAAAGACTTAGAAAAAATCCTATTTGTGAATGGAACTTTGAGTTCCATTCACAAAATGTATAGTACAGCTGTTAGCTTGACAGCTTTTACTATACTTAGGGACTGCAGCATGATCTCCATAGATCATGCTGCAGTACCTCAACTAGACCACCAGGGGCAGCAGAGTACAGTTTCAAGGGAAGACCCCGGTGAAGGAGGAAGTTCTGTGAGTCACCGGGGTCTCCCTTTCCGTTGAAGAACAGCTCCTCCTCACCTCCTCCTCGTGGGACCGGCTGATGGGCGATACAGGTACTGTTTTCTCCCGATCCCCCCCTCGGATTTGGACCAAACCGAGGGGGGATCGAGGGGGGTAGGGGGGCAGTCGAATGCTGCCCCCCGATCGCGGCTAGAGGGGGGCAAATTTTTTTGGGGAGGGGGGAAGCCACAGATCGTATATTCACGATCTGTGGCAGTTTGTGCATTCACTGCACAGATCGTGAATATACGATCTGTGGCAGGGAAAGGGTTAAACCAAATTCAAAGTTTATACATTTTTTATAAACATATTTAAATGCTCCTGTCCTTAACACAAATAACAGTGTATTTCTTAGCTAACATGGATGTAAGAGACAGAATATTAATTAATTTCAGTAAATTTAATACAGTTCAGTAAAATTTAAATTAAATCTGGGGAATTGAACCTGCAACCTCCTATACTCTGTCTTGCTAAAAGCAAGGCTTTATACTCCTAACCCAACAGAGCTATTCTGTTAAACACTAGTACACGTAGAATCTTTATCTTTTGCTGGGAACATAAAGAAGAAATAAAGAGTAAGGGATGTTAGGTTAAACAATAGTACATATGGAATCTTTATCTTTTGCTAGGAACATAATGGGGGGAAAAGAGTAAGTCAAGGAATTTGAACCTGTGACTTCATGGGCTTTGTATTTGTAAAAGAAGTGCTTAAGACTGTTGAGACACCAGAGCATATGCAAATAATACAGGTACATTCAGAAGAATATCTGAATATATAGTATTGTCCGAGGAAGGCTGTTTGCAATTCATGCTGGCTGGAAAATAAAGTGCTGTGTAACAAGCAGATTTCAAAGTCTTATCAGGGACCTCCATATTGGTGTGGAGACATCTGTATTTAAAATATAGGGAGATTTAATAACACGAAACCTAGCGTCTAAACCTTTACCATATCCCGCAATACAAAACTGGATATAAACATGATTACATCTGGTATTGTATCATGAGATCATTGAAAGGTAAGACGCTGAGACTAGCGCTTGTTTAAAGGCCAGATACAACCCCACATTAAGCCTTGTGCACATGCTCTCAAGGCTATTTGAAGGGTATGTAAATGCAACTTACCAGAGAATAATCTTACCATGTATAGGTGTACTGGAAAGAAAAGTTTTTACATTAGGGTTTAAAAAAAGTTTAGTTCTCCTATAAGTTTTCCCTTTCAATCTTTAATAACTGTGGAGTTTGAAGCATTGGATTATCTTATATAAATATTGCTTTAATATCGAATTAGCACTTTGCCTTGAATGTTACATTATCTGATAGTTTGAGGTAAGTCACCCTTTATTTTAAAGGGCATCTCCACCCTTCATAACCACCTTTATGCATATTATAGGGCATACCCTCCCAACCCCAACCGCTATGTTAAAAGTTATAAAATCAACCCCAAACAGTACTTACAGAACCTGGTTCCAGTGTCCCTCAGGTCCGGCTCCCTTGCCTGTCGGAAATACAAGCAGGGGGCCGGACTGGCAGCCGCTGTAAGTACTGTTTGAAATAGATTTTTTCACTTTTAACCTAGCGGTTGGGGGTGCGAGGGTATGCCTGACAATACATATAAAGGATTTATTGCTAGGGGGAAAGAAGCAAGAAGGGGATCGGGAGGGAGAGAGGGAGGGAGGGCTCCTGTGCGCATGTCTCCATCTCTCCCAGAGGCAACAAAGGAGGAAGGGCTGTTTGGACAGGAAGACAGACACTGCTCTTCAGTTTCCTGGACTTTGGATATGGACTACAGGGGAACCAAAAGGAGCAGGATTGTAAGGTAAGGATTTTTTTAAACTATACTGTGGGGCCAGTAGTGGGTTAAATTTTAGTTTTGGGGGTGGACATGCCCTTTAACTGCTAATATTTTTATCTGGAAATTGAACATATACTGTATAACATATTAAAATATTTAACCTTGAATTAAGTTTATTTACATAAAAACTATTGGTTTATGTGATGGGGACACTACAACCCTCAGCCCAGGGGGGCTCTGAGCACACTTAGCTCCCTGCATAAAACCCCCACAAACCCAACTGAGAGTTGCCCGTCACTTATATATATTTGCCATAAACCATCGGTATCTGCCACCAGGTGTGTTAAAAGGGACACCAACCTACTCAGCATGCACAGCTGTACAATAAAACTAATAATACTGACCGTTAATTCACTACCACGTACAGGTAGGAATATAACAGAATACAATAGAATATAATAAACTGGTAAAACATAGCATCTCAGAGGTAGAGTTCCTTAGTTCTAATTAGAGCAATCAGAGATTCAGCTAACAAATTGAATATAGTTTAATATAAACAAAAACAGTGCAAACAATAAACTACAGAAAAATCAGTAAAACAAAATGGGATGAAAAGTGAAAATAATACTTAATGTCAGTCCTTAATGTTCCAAGATAAAATTAAGAAGGAAAACCGTGTAAGATGGAGTTATTGGTCCTCAAAATAACTCTTATTAGTCCCAAGATTAGATGGTAATGGAGAGCTAGCTCTTTGGGTTTCAGAGCCATTTTTATACCCCTGGACAGGGGTGTAACCAGGTCACCACACCCAATTAGAGAAAGGTGTGTGTTGAGCAAGAGGAGTGTAACACATTCCTGCTGGTCTCCCTGACACACCCACCTGTTGGCTATCCGGGTAACGCGCCATAGCACACCAACTCACAAATCCGTATCCAGGGCGGTTAGAGTAATTTTTACATACCAAAATCAATATGGTTATTGCGTATTGATCCATAAACCAAACAAAAGTGTCTCTGTCGCTTTCCACACAAACTAGACCATGGGAGTTTGGATTCACATAAAATGACTTTTGCCCCTGAGTCCACTTTTAAAAACAGTTCACCAAAATTATGGTCACAGAAAGAGATATGAACCCTGATATATGTTTTGTTTTCTAACATGGATAAAGTACATGAGATGTCTTGTAATTACCCCCCTGCTGATTTCAGAGACTATAGTCTGGGACCACAAGATTTCCTTTCATCCTGCTAATTATACATAATTACCTGTTGGTATCCACATTAACCAAATACATAAAATACCTTGTGCAGATAAAAAATAATACATTTAAGAGAACTAAACTGAACTGAAAAATCCCATACAATTATACAGTTAAAAACATAAGAAATTGGAGAATCATATACAATAACACGGATTATGACATAAATTCCTCCATAGAAATATACAATAATCACATGATTGTGACACCTCCCCTTTTTAAGATGTAAGCCCGGAATGGATCACACGATCCTTTCCAGCGCAACGAACCCCCGTCAGCTCTGCTTGACGCAGCAAACCATTAACATTGCCATGGCGGCTTCCCTCTTTTACACTGATTAGGGAGATTTTGTTGCTGGAAAATATGTTTCCGTTTGCATATATTTTTACTGCCTTCTGCCACAATACTGTAGTTAGAAGCTGGACTGGTTTGGGGTTCAATTTTATCTAACAGTGTCAACTTGTTACCCCCTTGCTGACCAGTCTCTGCACGATTTGTTAATGCTGGCCCACAAACATCGTCAGTACCTTGGTCACACTCAGGAAAAATGTTAGTTTGGTAGGCAGGATGCTGGTCTGTCTACCGATTTAGCCCAAACTTCAGTGACCCTGACAGGTACATTACTACCATCATCATATATATTGCACTCAATACAGTTTGTAATTTTATTCTGGCAATTCTCTGTTTGCTTCCTGCCCTCCTGTTCACTATTTCCCTGCTCACACTGGGACTTGGAGCAACAAATGGGCTCTACAAGGACCTTGTGGTCCTCTGGGATGGTTACATTCCTGTAATCTATACCAGGAACAGCCACTAACACCGGATACTGTCCCTTATCAACTCCTATCACTAGGTTTCCCCTTACCACAGAGACAGGTAATAGTTCCACTGCATCTACACAGCTACTTACTTCTTCCTTGGTCTGGGAAAAAACACCCTTTTCCAAGACCCTACTCTGAGTCCTAACCCCCTGCCCCACACACTCCTGAATAGATTTCTGAGCCTGGCCTATACTCCGAAAGCTGCTCACAATCTCAGAAAGTTTTGGCACAGTATAAGGGATTCTACTCTGCCTATTACCTACAAATGAAGCTTTATCTATCTCACTAAGACAGACACCTAAGGAATTCCTGTCCATCCCCTCCCCCTCTACTAATGAGCTAAAATCCTGCTTTCTTGGCTGTCCAATCTGCTGTCAGTCTGCAGTGCTAACACACGGTCTGCGTCACAAGTTCCAGCCAACTGCTCTGGGGAGGGTTGTTGAAGCTTGGCAGGGGCCAAGTCAACAGGGACAGAGCAAGGATAGGGATTATACCACTTACCCCCTGCTCTGAGCTCAATGACTGCACCCTGACAACCTTTGGAGCACTGTGAGTGACATCTAACACATGCAATACAACATTACAAGGCTTACAATCATTAATTACATTAATAGTATTTGAAAAGCATATATCATTTAAACATTTATTTGAACCAGTTACATTTTTATCTCATTCACAAGGAAAATCACACACCTTCAACCCTCCCTCTACTCTCTGTCCACTAGCAAGATGCCCAGATGCTACATCCACATCATTACACAGTACCTTGTCTTGTCCAGAGAGTTTGGTTGGTAATTCCAGGCTTTCCTTTGGAGGGACGAAATGACAGATAAGGTCTCCCAAATCTTCTCCCAATAACAAGGGGTCAGGAATATTTTTATAGACTCCAAATTCCTTCACCCCCTTTCCAGCACCCAAATCAATATAAACCCTTGCCTGGGGTACTCGCGGGCAGGTACCCCCAACATTTGAAATGGTAATAAATTTTCCAGGTATTATATCCTCCTCGTCCACTACATCAGGAAGAACTAGGGTAATGTCAGTGCCAGAATCACGCAATGCAGTGACAACACGGTTGCTCACCAAAACAGACTGAAGATTCTTGGTTTTGACACTTTCCAGCTTACTCACAAACCACACAGAGGTAGAGGTGCTTGCCGGTTGGCCAGTTGAAGTCATCTGCTTCCGCTCAGGACAGGCAGGCCTGAGATGTCCAAGCTTCCCACATAAATAACATCTGTGCGTATCACTTGGCATTGGCTTGGCATCCACAACTGCAGGTTCAGGTTGCTGGGAAACTTGGCTTACAGGTGGTGTAGGGGTTAAAGGTAAATTTTTCCCACCTTTCCAGCCACTAGGGGGAGCACTGTGGCTGTTGGACACCCTTGTATGCACATAAGTATCTGCTTTTTCGGCTGCCGCTTTGGCAAAATCGGGCTGGTGTTCCATTACAAACTGCCGGACCTCTGGGGGACACGCATGTAGTAGCTGATCATAAACCATCAGATCTTCCAGGGAATCATAGGTTTAATTTTTTAGTCCTTTAATCCATGGCCTGAATGCAGTGCGCAGGCAGCTGGCCACATCCATATAACTGTCTGCTGGGCCTTTTTGCAGGGACCTGAATTTATTGCGGTAAACTTGTGGAGTTAACTGATACTTGGTAATAATTGCGTCTTTTATGACCTCATAATCACCATCCTGCTCACTTGCCTTTTAACCCTGGAGTTAGGTGCCTAGCCCACTGTGACTGTGGCACATGGTACTGACAGCAGGCCTTTTCAAAAGAAAGCAAATATACATCAATCTCACTGTCCACATCCATAACCAGAAACTTGGCTGCATGGTTCACAACCAAAGGTGATTCTTTCTCTGCTCGCCGCTCTGCCAACTCCCTCTCAGCTTGTACCTCTTCCCGCTCAGCTTGCTGCTGCCTCTCTATGAACTGCAGATGTGCCATTGGATCAGTACTGCTTAACTTTTGTAATATCTCCTAGAGATGTTGAGAGTCACTAAACACAGACAGTCTAGCACTGACATCCTCAGAATGTGGAAAAGTCCTTGTATCCCCTTGTTGGGTATTACCATAAAAATTTGTATCCAAAACAGTCCCTTGTGTTGTAGTTCCTCATTCATATAAATCCTGAATTAACTCCTCTCTCGATTTACAGTGTTGTTTTATTTTATTTTTTATTTTTACTGCATTTGGACCCAGAAGGAACCACAAAACTTTTATTTTGATCACTCAAATTTTAATTTAAAAAATTACAACAATGGCATCACTAATCAATAATTTAAAGTAACTGTAAAGTACTATGTAGACCTTTATTTAAAAGGCAATGGACCCATTAAAGAAGTTTTTTTTTTTCTCACCTTGTTTTTGAGTGATGATGTGGTGCTGTGAGATTGGGCTATTTAATTCTAGGATTCTTAAAAAAAAGAAAAATCCTATTTCCATCAACACCATGAATGATGTTTATTTTGTCCCTAGTAAAAAATGAAGCACTTATTTTACATTACAAATAAAAATATCAGTCATTACTGTGCTGAATCCTGTGACATATGGAAGGAAACAAAATAGTTCTCTAGATCCAAATATTTCTCCAATCATAGGTCAACACCATTGTCTGCAAAGGATGAAAAACTAGAGATGTTTGTTAAAGGGTATGAATGGAAACATGGCAAATTAAAGGGTCACTATACTCACTCAAACAACTTTACATTATCTGAAACTACAATTTGAGAGAAGTAAAATGGTGGTACTCACATATTGATCTGTGCTTGCTTTGTCATTAAATTATTAATGTTTAGTGAGTGCTCCTAATTCCCCCCACCCTCCATTATTCACTGCCTCCTTGTAGAGTCTGCGACACGTATAAGTTCTGTACAGCCTCACCATGGACACTGCTCTGCTTACACATCTCCCCCTCCCTCTCCTTTCTTTCTTTTCTCTGCTGATTCTCTAAAATGTGTGCTGGCAGGTAGGCAAAGAGGTCAATAATGGGTCACACGGTATAATTTCTACTTCTGTAGTGACAGGTGTTTCCCTGTAAATGCGATGATTTCAAATGATGATTTCTCAGGATCTACAGCTCAGATATAAAATCCGAAAAAAGCTTTGAAGTAGTGGGAATCTTGAAAATTCTTTTTTTAGAGTATAGATACCCTTTTAATGAAAAGGAGTTGGGGATCTAAATTACCCAGAGAACATGCATACTTTCTTGTCTTAGTTCTTTGATACTCTTAACAGAAACATTTTAACATTATACTGTATATATGTTTTTATATGCTCCATAAACAATGTATTCTACATTAAATAAAAACTATCACTAAATGCCTTAAAGGATAAACAGGTGCCAGAGAGCAGCAATTCTGATAATTAATACAGGTCCTTTAAAGGAAACCTATAGTGTTGTTGCTTGTGAAGGTTCTCATTCATCCAGGTCATGGTATATCTGTTGTATTCAATTAGATCAACTGGACTTGAAATGTAGTTCTTGAAGACTTCTGAATTGAGAAAGCCAGTCGGATGACTAGCGAAACGTCTTCAAGAACTACATTTCAAGTCCAGTTGATCTAATTGAATACAACAGATATAGTGTTGTTGCTCCACCCCCTTCTGGCTAAGGGCCCTTACCAATAGAAAGACACACTCTGCAAGAAGAGCCTTTTCCCATAGGAAATATCCAGAGAAGCTAGGACAACAGATGTCCTTTAAGCTCCATTGTCCAACACATGCTGGCTACAACCAAGTTTTGAGGAAATCATTGCATCTATGTATCATTTTTATACATGACTCATACATCCCAGAACTAATATCAAGGTATTTGTCTAACTGAACCACTATATTAAGTGGTGATTTCATTGTGTACTATGCAGTATAACATAGTAAGAATTATTTCCCCATGTCCTTGTATAATACAGTAAGTCATAATTGTAGCTTTTTGATTGACATATATTTCTAGGGTTTATTTTATTCAATGTCATTTTTATTGATAGAAAATCACAGAAAACGAACACGTTTCTGTTTATGCAAATGAAGTCAATTATAAAACAAAGAAAAAAATTGGCCTCTTTAAAAGTAACTTTCACACCGGTGCAGTCAATGCAGATATTGTATCCATACAAAGCAATATCCAGTAAACACACACATTAAACACCAGGTCATCATTGTACGATACTTATAAATATTCTAGGTCTTACTTCCAGACAGCTACAGCATATTAGTTACACTTGATGTAATTATATGTTTATACACACAACTATTTCACTAAGCAGAAATCTTTTCATGGACACCAAACCTCGAGGGGAATTGAAGAAAAAACTTTCTCCCTTAAACTGTACACCTGGGGTATAGCTGGAACCTTCTAGATGCCCTCACCCCTCAATCCATTCATTCTATCTCCTCTACTAGCGACTTTCAGTTAATGGGAGAAAAGGTTTTACAAGAAAAGTCCTCCTATTGGAAATGTATCAGATGAATGGACGACTATGAGGAGGGGGCAGAATGGCAAGGGCACCTAGAAGGTAAGCTTTGGTATCCCTAGGCATTTTACATCCTTACCCTGGTTACAGCTTAAGTGATGGGGTGAGTTTTGCTTTAATTTTTATTTAAAGTCAAGTAAAAGTTTCTTTTTTAAAAAGCAATCAAGATATTTTATGAACATTACTGTTAATACGTTTAATATGTTTTACAAAGTATTATTTGAAAAAGAAGCTGTTTTTGTTTTCTAGATTATACTTAAAAGGCCACAGTGGAACAGCAGGAAAGCAAAGCAGCCTAGTCCTACACGGAGCCGATTTTAGTACCAAAGATGCAGACAATGACAACTGTATGTGCAAATGTGCTCTCATGCTAACAGGAGGTAAGTCTCTGCCTCTAGTTTATCTTTTATTACCTTTCAATGGCATGACTAGAACTCACTAGTTACTCTATGATGGGGCCCCTTTTTTCGGCATCTATAGCATATTTCTTAGATGGTGGGTTGTATCTGTGATTGGAAAAGTAAGAAGTTGGGGGCCCCTGTGCACCAGGAAAAGTTTGCGGGTCACTGGCAGTTGTCACAGGCACCTGAATGCGTACAAAGCGTAGATGCCTAGATGGAAGTCAGATCTCTTAACTCCTATATAATAAAGATGGACTAGAACTCGAACTCGAACCCAAGTTCGAGCCGAACTATTCGAATTCGAATGGACTCGGACTTCTCTAACTATCCCAGACCCGGATTTCTCGGACTTTTGATAATTAGCGAACGTTCGAGGCATGCGAATATGCGACTAAATGTCTATTATACCTATACGCGAGTAATATCGAAATATCAAATCTGTAAATAAAATGTCTATTATACCTATACACAAGTAAATATCGAATTCACGAGTAAAATGTCTATTATACCTATACGCAAGTAATATTGAATCCACGAGTAAAATGTCTATTATACCTATACGCGAGTAAATATCGAAATATCAAATCTGTAAGTAAAATGTCTATTATACCAATACGCGAGTAAATCTGGAATTATCGAATCCGCGAGTCGTTCATGAGATAATTATCGAATGTTCGAACGCGAGAGCTTGAAAGTAACACGCGTGAGAGTGAAATCGAGTTTTGGAAAGTCCTGGATATTCAAACATGTTCCCCAGACCATTTACCAGGTCCCACAGCCATTTACATTAAGTTACCATTGATATTTTAATTGTATTTCATTATAACTTTTCAAACTATTTGACTCCCATTGACTTTAATGGGTCCGTTTTCAAACTTTCAAACTGTCCATATAGTTCGAAAGTTCGAAAACAAACTTTTGAAAGTTCGTCCATCTTTACTATATAATTGTAGAATAAATTCAGAGGTCTTTATTTTGGGGGATATGAAATCCAATAAAATTGTACAAACATAAGGAAACATATAGAAAATGAAGACTTACATTTAAAATAATAATATTGATTGTTTATAAATATGCCCCTATGTTCCTAATCTAATTGCCATGTAAAATCTAAATTGTGTTACTAAATTCCTCAAAACCACCCAAACCCATAAATATCTCATTTATACCAGACCCTCCATTGACACTTAAGATGAATTGTGTTGGACTGTTTTTTTAACCTCTGCTAATTCTTTTATTACCTGCTGTGATCATTGAGTGTATATTTACTGTTTTATTTACGACAGCCATTGCCAGGCATGGGGGCAAAAGATAACATCTGTGCAATGTCAGAAAGTCTTTGTTCTAGTATGTATGTAGAGACATTTTAGATATAAAACAATACCTTATTGTATAAGGCTGGGTACACACCAGCTGATATTTTCGGCCGACCGACTGATTCACGGCACTTCGACCGCGTCCGATAGCGATTGCTCGTTTGTTCGTCCGGATCGGACGAGTCGAAAAATTCCGATCAATCACGTGGTTCCCTATGGGACAGCACGATCGATCGTTCGCAAATCCGGCCACTGCGAATTTGCCGCGACCGGCTGACATTTGTCCTGGCTCGGTTGGGACAAATAGATGTCGCTACTTTCATCAATAACTAACATGGTACAATTCTTTACTACTTCTGGTATGTATCTTGCTTTACAAGATTCAGTATTCTGTCAGGCCTTAGGAAAGAGGTTAAAGGTGCCCATACATTGAACTCACCTCCTGACTAATCCCATGACATTCAACCGTCTTTCAATCAATATCTTATTAACAGTAAATCATAAAGGCCTGACAATAAGGGCCTATGGCCGAATGATAAAGGCCAGTAGTGTCAAATAATAAAAATATAAGTTACATTTTTTGGGGGGGCACAGACCATGATGAGAACATAACACAAGGGAGCGGTGTCCCTGGAGATTTATCTAGAAACAAACAATGTATCTAGGAAAGGTCCCAAGTGACACATTTTAGGACAAGACTATCTAATATTAGATGCCAATCTTTTTTCAGTCAAATTTGAGGTTAACCACTACGGCACAAACATGACACATTTGGCCATTGGGGGATGCATAGTTGCGGGTCCATTGATATCCAATGGATTATTATAGAATTTTATGTCATATTGCCTATAAAAGTAAATCACGGCTCATTGTAGGCAGGGCTTGTTACATGCAATTGTTGTGTGTCACTTGTGCTTTTTTACTGATAAAGATCTTATATTCACTCAATTTGGCCTCTGAGTGATATTTCAGGGATGCACGATGTGTACGAACAGACGTTTGGGGCGATAAACGGCCCATGTACCGCTCGTTCAAAGATCCGCCCAGCGGATTGGGCAACAATCCCTGAATGAGTGGCCATTTTGGGCTATAAAGTGCCCGTACACGGGCCAATTATCGCCTGAAAAGGCCATTTGTACACATCATGCATCGCAGGTTAGCACCCGCGAGTACATGTGTGTATGAACCTTAAGGTTGCCCCCTTCTGACAGTCAGTTATACCGTTATAATGCTACTTTAATGTTACAGGGATTTTTCCTTATCTACCAGACACCTAATTGGACTGTTGTGCTTGTCACTGGGGTAATATACTTAATAGGGACATCATGGGCACTCCCACTAGTAATGTAAGATTTTATTCCCTCCTTCCTGCTGATCTTATCAGTATTTTCATCATATAGAAGATCAGTATCAGTTTCAAAAGGTTATGGGAGGAAAAGCACTGCACTAAGTAAAAAAAATAAAATGTTATAAATCAGTACCCAGGATTAATGCTAAATCTTATCCATCCGCATAGGTTTAAATGGGCCAGAAAAACTGGTTTTACATTAGGAACCAGATTATTCTGCTTTTTTAGGGGATTAATGTTCCATAGATATTACTAGAAATCCTTAAAGGATATCTAAACTCTTAAAATTAACTTTAAAAAAATGGAAAGTACATGGGGCAAATAGGTCGGATTGATAATTCCTACCTCACAATATTGTTTTGTTGAGGAGCTGCAGCACCTACAGTTTTCATTTGCCAGGTTAGTCCTGGACTATTTCTGTGTTAAAGATAGTGCTGAAGCCAAGAGGGAGACTGGCAGAATTAGTATTCTTTGGGGTGATGATCCTCACAGAAACAATATTGGGATGTGGGAATTACCAGTCCAATATCCCTGTCCCATGTACTTTTGAGTTTAACTGTTTTTTAAATAAACTTTATGCACACGATAGTTATCCTTTAATTGCTAGAATAAACCCCTTTTGCAGTGTTGGTATATAAATCATACTATGATACTGATGGTTCCTGTATGATATAATACGTACATGTTTTAGACTGGTTTCACAAAATAATGATAAAAACTCAAAAAAGACCACAGATCTCCCCTATACTGTACCTGGAGTTGTCAGTCTATAGGGAATGGTCCCTGCCAGTTCAGAAACAGTAATTTTTTGGAAGTTAAAATAAGAAAAAAAGAAGGTTTATTCTTATATATCTTGTGTTTCTTGCTATGGGGGTCTAAAAGTGGGTAGAGGCTGCAACACTCTTTAAAAGATGACAGGCAGAATATTTAAAAATCTGTCTGTCATTTTTCAAAGTTGGAGATACATACAGTCCTGAGTAGAGATGTCCGAACTTCGCAAAATCCGGTCCGCTCGAGGATCCGCGAGCGGACCCGTTAAAATTAAAAATACCATTGAAATAACGAGATTTTTGGTATTTTCGAAAATTTTCGAAATTACGAGTTTCCCGGTTTTTCGGGAATTTTCGAAATTACGAGTTTTCATGTATTTTTGAAAATATGCATTTTCGAAAATACAAGTAATCCCCGTAATTTTGAAAATTTTCGAAAATATCTGTGTCTGGAATTAAGAGAAATCCTTGTATTTTCGAAAATTTTCGAAAATACGTGTTTTCCCGTATTTTCGAAAATTTTCGAAAATTTTCGAAAATACACAAAAACTCGTAATTTCGAAAATTTTCGAAAATGTGAAAAATCCGCGAATCGGAAGTTCGGATGGCGGAAAATCCGGAAAAATCCGCCGTTCGCAGACGGGATAAATCTGCGGCGGATCCGGGTTCGGATCCGCGAACCGGCCATCCCTAGTCCTGAGCATTCTGGTTATATAAAGTATATGTAGATAGCTTGTGACTAACGCATTCCCTACAACCGCTGCCAGCTCCTTATACTTTAGTACAGGGAGCCGACAATGGCAGTTCCAAGCTTTCCCAAAGCCGGCAGTGAGCATTCCTTTCATTGGATCCAATAGAATTGTTCTTTTCTCTTATCTCATATAATTGTAGCAGGAATAGTGTTAAATGGACAAAGTTCTATCTAGTTTGCAGTGCCTATCAGTGAGAGAATGTACCTACCATGGGAGGGGCATCATAGACATCCCCAACATTTGATGGTAAATACAATAAGACCTCTACCCAGGCATCAGGTTCTTTTGCACATAGACACGTTACAGATAAAGGGACGATCCCAATACTATAGTTCTCAGTTTCTTCCACTTCCTCAGCTAATGAATTGTCCTTTTCAAATTCAGAAACATTGACAAATGGGGGCCCTGAAAATGGTCATAAATGAAAATATGAAAATAATGATTAAGGAACATGAATTATTATACATCTAATGTTTGTGGCTATGGGGGACTAATGCTCTGTTACATTTAATGTATCGCCTGGGATAGGGTTCAGTGGTGCTCCATGAGTCATGTTTATAATGCAGTATGTGTACACACAGATAGAATGTAGAGTGCTTATGGGGTTTATACAATAATATGTGGCTACTTGGAGCAATACAATCATATTTTTACTGTGAATAACAATATCCTAATATTTCAAAGTAGGCAGTTAATTATTATCTGTAATGCACACGTGCACACTTAAAATGTAACTGACATAGCTAATGTCAATAGCTAAAAATAGCTAATCACCAATTATAGCTAATAATTAAGCCTGTTATTATTATATTTACAATGCGGGCATGGTTCTATTTAGAGAATTTGTATATTTCTATTTATATAAGTTATATATTTATGTACTGAACTCTCTATGTATTTATCCCCCTTGTATGACTTTATTGTATTTTGTTACTGTACAGCACTGTGTCCCCAAGTGGCGCTTTATAAATAAACTGTACATACATACATACATGGGAAGAGGTGACATGGGTGGGTGAGAGATGGAAACCATTTGCAGAGCAGAGGTTGCGTCCGGGATGGTGTCGGTGGATCAGCTCTGAGATATATGGAGTATTGTATGGATGTATGGAGTATGTATTGGATAGTGCTTTATTGGATAGGGTTAGCAGCTTGAATTGGATCTTTTGTGTGATGGGCAGTGGAAGGACTGACAAAGAGGAGAGGTGTTAGAGAAGCGAGAAGAGAATGAGCCGGGCAGCAGAGCCTGTGATATTAACATGTGTTATGCAGACAAACACACACATGCATACAGACAGACGCACACATATAAACATTCCTTTATTAAATCCCCCAATAGACCAACTTGCAGGGTGTGTCCGGGATGGGGACGGGTCGGAAGCTGAGTTAACAGCAGTCTGGGCAATTAATTCTGCATTTATTACATGTGCTGTATAATATTATCGATTGAATAGTAACAGGAGGAAACCATTGAATCCCTGAAATGCAATAAGTCCCAGCCCATAGAATAGGGGTAACTTGCCTGTACATCCAATGTGCCCCTGACTCTATTTCCTACCAATAGTCCTGGGATGTCAAACCTGTGGCCCTCCAGATGTTTGAAAACTTTTTCAACTTGCCACCTGGACAGGGCACCTCTGCTTCAACCTATAATTCCTTCTTCATAAACATATATTAAATCAGTACAAGGTGCAGCAAAGCCTACTCACACGGCATATGATGCAATGGAGGCAGGTGAGGCTCAAATATAAACAAGCAAGACAGCAGGAGAGACCATAGCTATGCAAGATGAAGCAAGACATTACAAGTACCAGTAAAAAAAAGAATCTGTTTAACAAATACCGTTTCACACATACATTTGATGATGAGGCGCTGCAGATGTGATGCATTGTGGTTAAAATTTGTGATTCATTTGAAAATAATAAAAATGACTGACAGGTTTTGACCATCACATTGCATATGAGGTTCATCTTTCATCCTCTGCTGTGCTACTGTTCTTCAAGATAAAAGAGTGGGATTATTTATAATATTGCTAAAGAACATTGAGAGTCCACCATTTTCAAGAAGGTTATTGTGGTACGTGGCGGCTGTGACCCTTGACGTTTTCTGTTTATTGATTGGTTGATGATATTTGCCTCTTGCTGGTAATAAACAATCAGGGTTATTCAATAAAAGTTCTTATCGTTCAAAAAGGAGCTAATTTTGCCCCAACCAATCAGATGTTAGTTTTCAAATGTTAAATAAGATCTGATTGGTTGGGGCTAATTAGCACCATTTTTACTGATAAGAACTTTTATTGAATCTTTGTGTAAAAATGTATCTTCCAATTATGCCTCACCCACTCCAGCAATGTCAAAAGAACCGCCTGGTCCAATCTTTTTTGTATTTGACTTATGATCGCAGAATTAATTGTCCAGGGTGGGGAAAGTCGCGGAAACATTGGAGGGTAAAACGCCTTGTGGTAAAGTTTGTGTTTAGATATTTTATAGAATCAACAATGAAAAATCTAAACTATCAAATGTCTAATTAGTGTAAGGCCGCATTACACTCTTTATATTTAATGTTATAAAACATTGTGCAAATGGCGTTCATTTTATTTTTGATTAATTAATGGTCATTCATTGGTTATTACTTTGTGATCGTAAAGTAATGCCCGTGAACATAACACACCAATAGTGAGCGCAGTTTATAATCATATCATTATTTGATACCACACAGTAAAATACCACCCTGTATCAGTATTTTTCGCTACAGACGAAAAACACTGATGTGGTTGAAAAGTGCCAATACTAACAGTTTTTTTCAACCGGATTTTGGAAAATACCGATATTATTCCTTTTTAAATATTACCACACTTGTAAGAGAGGTAAACTTGATAGAGGGATGTATTAGTTCTACCTTCAAGGCCATGTAACTGTATTTTTTTAAAGGTGAAGTAAAATTTTTAAAAACACCTTGTACTAAAATACCAAGCATCCCAACCCAATTCTACTCCATAACTAATAGATGCATTCTGCTGATATTGTTCATTTATTTAACCATTCTTATGCTTTCTCCCGTGTGGTAGTCATTATGCTTGGTTTTAAATATTCAGTGATATTTTTAATATACTCCTATATAATAAATATATGTATAATATAATAAATATTATCATTTGTAGCTATGTGTTTTGTCAAATTAGAGATTGTGTTAATAATGAAAATAATTTGTCATGGTTATTAATCCTGTACTTTGTTTTTGTATTACCTTATTATACATAAAAGAAAATCATTTTTTCTTTAATAATCAATAGAATCTCCTTTTTAGATTTCATAATATCTTTATTTATCATTAATATGGCTGGATCTACTAAGGGCATATACAATAAAGGCCCATACACACATGCGATTGGGGGGCCCGACCTGCAGCGTACAATGTGTATGAACAGGCGTCTGTACACATAGAATGTCGCGGGTCATGCTCCCGTGATCGCACATGTGGACGAAGCTTAAACTGCGGTAACGGAAACTTTCAATACCTCATCCTTTATACCTTTATCATTAATATCTGTCTGCGGTTGGACACATTATGATGCAGTAGTAGTCCATATATCACAATTGTGGCCCTATTGTGTCACCGTTATAATCCCTGCTGTTTGCTAAGGTAAAATCCAGAACATAATTTACCAAGAGCTGCTAGAGTAATATTAAATTCTCAATTCTTGTATGAAGTTGTTTTTGTTGCTAGGTTACTTTCTGTTAACGGTAGATAATTCTATCGATATGTTAGTCACAGAAAGGAAGATGGCGCTCAGAATTTTTTTTAAAAACTGAAGTTCAAAAAAACAAAATCCCATTGAACTCTGTTTGATGCAGAATTGTATTAATTCAAAGTGCTGATGGTCATTTTGCAGTCTCTAATTAAACATTCCTTATGCTTTGGGTAATACCAATGACTTTATTAAAAGATTAGGCCATCAGCAAATACTGTGCATACCAGCAACGCAGATGTATGGAAGACTATTTGATGTAGCGTGTAAGCTTTTAAATTTTTATTTTTACCAATCTTTAAAGGGTATGTCCACCCCCCCAAAATAAAAACCCTAAGATGTTGCTAACAGTACTTACCAGCCTTCTTTCCCTTGGTGTGCTTCTGCTTGCTTCTGTGCCTTTTCTGTTCATGGAAGCAAGTAAAAGGGGTCAGACTGGCAGTGTCTCCTGTAATTGGCTGAGGCGCAATGTTTCAGGAGTGTCAGGAGACACTGCCGGTAAAATTATATATCAAATATATAATTAAATATCAAATGTAAAATTATATAAATTCCTCTTCAAACCCCAAAACTTCAGGGCTAACCTTTTAAGCAGCAAATGGTTCTTCTTACCCTCCCCTCTGCCTCGCAAAAGGTTTCTACCTCCTCTCCAAGCTCTTTTACAAGCTCACACATGTCATAGGAGCCAACAAGGTCAATAGAATTTAGTTATCAGCTTTGATTTCAACTTTCACATTGATGACTAATTGCTCCTAACATAGAACCAGGAAACAGAAAGAAGGATAAAAGACAACAGGTTAGTCTTAAATCTCTCAGAGTCTGGGGGTGATTTACCTATATACAATTTTTTTTATTTAAGAAGAGGACTTGTCCTTTAAAACATATACTTTTTTTTGACTTCACGTTGGAAGGTTTATCTGTCAAACACGAATTCTGGTGAATGTAAAGAAAATCGGACGTGGCAGAACATTTTCCATCGACTTCTTGTCCCCATCTTCCTCAGATTCATGCTGAAATCTATGAAGTTCAGTGGCGCAAGGTGGTTTTAATAACCCTTTTATCGTAGAAGTCATTCTTTAAATGGTTAAAGGCGCAGAATCGCTATTTAATGATACTGCGCCTTTATAACTATGCCCCTAGATTGGCCCGGCCCATGTATGTCTAGCTTATTACAGGTTTAAATACAGAGATTGCTTTATGCTTCAAATTCTGTGTAACTGTAACATCATTTTGACTTTATGGAAAATGCAGAGTCTTAAATTACGGTACAATAGTCTAAATTGTCCTATAAGAAATCAGTAGAGGTATGAAGGATGGCGTACCGGGATGGACACACTTAGACATATACAGGGAGATTTACCGGGAGACTCTGCAGACAAGCAGCACTCCTGTAATGCTAACCGGTTTTTATGATCGGTTAACCCAACTTAACTTCAAGGTTGCGGTGATTTTACTAGAGGCTGATGCCAACTGATAGCTTACGTTAAATACTTACATTAAGATTCAGAATCTGGGTGAATCTCCCTGATAGGGGCCTATTTAATAATAAGGTGCAAAAATGTGTCTGTCCTCTGATTGGTTGCTGCAGATTAATAGCAGACAAAGCATTGCATCATTTATTAAATAAGGCCCATTATACCCTAATGCTTCCTTCTAAAAGCTGGTAAATTCCGTTATTTTCTTTCCATTTTAGATGGAAAATATTTTTTCTGTTTAAAGAAACTTGGTTTGGGGGTTTCATCCCAGACTTCCCCCTGCACCAGGAAATACATTTACATTTTAATACTTCATCACTTAAAGTACCGGTAGATGAAAAGTAAAGAAACAAAGCTTTGGGGGCAGATAAGGTATTATCTGTATAGCACCCTGGATTGCTGCCTTAAACTTACTTATTGAACCCTAGTAGTTTACCAGTGTTTTCCCATTAATCCTGGGATGTTACCTACTGTATCTCTATCCATAAGTGCCGTGCCTCTCTTATGCAGGGAACTGGGGTAACTTCATATTTTGTTCATGTCAGTTCCCTGGGTCTATGGTAAACCTCCAAAACTCAAATTTTCCATTTAGTTCTTTATGTAAATTTATGTAATTGCTTTAGTGACTAATCTAGTGTTACTAAATCTAAATAAATAAAAAGTAAATAAAAATAAACACCATTAAACACTTTTCCTAGCTAGACCCAGGCAGTTCCCATAGCTACATAGTTACATGCTGCATACTTAGTACTCTTTAATAGAGTTTACCAGAAGAATTCTGGGTAATTATGAGTAACACATCATATAGGTAACATAACGGCTTATGTAATAAGTAATGCAAAAATGTTTCCTGTGCTATTACTCTGCAGCAACCAACCTCCCAATCATATGTCATTTAAGTTTGTCTATCTACAGTTGACCCCAAAAAATGATAACTACCAAAGAATCAGGTTTAGATGTCTCAGAAACCTAACGTTGATTTAATAGCTATGGTATTGTTCAAATTAGTTAGATTACTCCAATTTCATTTGAAAGAACTTACTCTGGCTCTGTTGAAATGTAAGGAAGTGTGTTTTACATCAAAAAAGAGATCACATTTTAAAAAGCGGGATAATGAGAAAGCTCTGTAGGCATTTTCTTCCTACTCAGCCTCTTCTGAATATTAGTAACATATTTATTAAACAGATTGAGCTGAATTCTTTTACAACTTTTAACATCACTCCAATCTTTGCCCGGTTTGCAGTGCAGTGAGATCATCAAAAGGAAAAAAGAAATGTAAAAAAAAACTTTGTGCATTTACCATAGTTGTTCTTTGCGATAAAGCCTTGTTTTGAACACCATACAACAAAATGTAGATTCATTCAAAGATCCATTAAACAGTGGCAGAATTACTTATGAGAATACAATGAACAATATTAACATTCTATAAGCATTGTATTTAATTTCATTTGCATCCAGTGATGGTAAAATATCTTCGTTGGTCTCCCAGGCGATAAATAATAAACTGTCACTTTAGATGAATTACACAGAAACAAGACTCCAAGACAGGGAATTGCTGGGTATGTCATTGGAAGTATTTTGTAAAAGCTTATCTTGCTGGAGGTTCAAATGTTGTGTAAGTGATACAGATTTATAATCTAGAGTATTATTGTTTTATGCAATGCGATTAATAATCACATTACATGTAAATGCTAGATTTAGATCTCTGTTTCTTGCAGTTTTTAAAATTATCTTGAAGAACTGAAGTGTAGCACAAGTGTTAAGAACAATTCATAGATATTTTTAATAATCTAAATTATACAATTTTCCATAACCAAATTCACCATTACAATAGTGTTAGAGTAACAGTAGTCAAAGTCAATTGAAAGCCTGGCAAGGGCTTATCTGGCACAAATACTTGTTTTTATTTCTGGTACATTAAAGATGAATAATACTGTCGATGTTATCCGATGTTAAAGTCCATTACCCAGGTAGGTAGGGAAGCCTATTCTTACTTTTATGGGTGGGCTCAAACATGAGAAGGGAGCTATTCAAATTTTGCTTATTCAGCAGCTGAGAGATCACTGTGCATAGCTCAAGTGGAACACTGACATTGTTACCCACCTACAGAGGTAGGAATAGGATTTTCCTACCTCCCTGAAAAGAGTACAATTTATAGTATAGTTGCCATTAGCCAACTGAAATATAATTTAAAAGTGGCAAATATTGTTGCATTTTCTGTTTTTCCTTAAGTAATACATTATTCTTTTGATTTAGGTTGGTGGTTTGATGCCTGTGGCCCTTCAAATTTAAATGGGATGTTCTACACGGCAGGACAAAATCATGGAAAACTTAATGGAATAAAATGGCATTATTTCAAGGGTCCCAGTTACTCCTTACGCGCAACAACCATGATGATTCGACCTTTAGATTTTTAATTATAAGCAGACAATTTCACAGGAAAACAAACCCTGGAGACCATATACCGTGAATTTGGGCTGAATGTATAAAGAAACTGTGCTTTATACAACCAAATTCATTTCCAAGAATTCTGTTAAGTTGTTAACGCCTTTTGTTTCAAAAAGTTACAAAAATACAGAAAAACAGCAAAAAAAATAAACACATTCTCAATGCTGGAGAAAATAATCCTACTTTACGACAATAAATATACTGCAACCATTTTGATTGTTTGGTGTGAAAAAAACTATTCGGATATATTCTGATGTCAACATCCGTGGACTTTCAGTAATGGACAATGTACATATGGACATAACGGCTATAAGTTACAACCATTGATGGTTAAAAAGAATGTAGATGTCACTGTGACTCAGCTCTCCAAAAGAAGATCTGAAGACCAGATGGTTTGACTTGTTTTCTGACTAGCAATTTCATTGGAAACCCTAGGAGATCATCATTTCAAAGATATTTTTAAGAATAAAGGAAACATTTTACAAGTGACTTTGTTCCATGCTATTTTCATATCAATATCTAGAAACATTTTTGGTATGCAATAATAAAAAACTTTGCAATATGTGAAAATATCAATTATTTATTCTACAAGCATATCGAATGTTATTATCAAGCTAATCTACTATTAAAAAGGTAAGATACACAAAAAAAGGAAATGTTAGAAAAAGAACGAAAAAAAATTCAAATCTTTCTAAAAACATAAACATTTGTATTTAATGAGCATTTTTAGCTTTTGTATAATTTTTTTTTACTTAGTTTATTATCCATTTATATATTTCCAGTTTCGTTTATGTGGAGTATAAAGTGTAAGAAAATGTCAGTATTCTCTTTTAATATTGCACATCAGCTCATATTGTCATGCAAAGTAAAGTTTTTTAATCCAGTAAAAATTAGGGTTTTTGTACAAATTACTTTCTTCTTGTAAAGTGGCCTCTTAAAAAAGTCTTAAAAAATAAAATGATAAAAAAATGTTTTAATAATACCCATATGTCCTGACCTGGCTCAGATAAATAGCAATGACTTATTTATTGAATGGTGTTCAGTCATTATTGAAGCAAAGTGCAGAAAAGACTTGGATCTGGGATTACATGTGCATCAAATCAGTATCCAAAACCGTCATTATATTCTCATATTTTGTGCCTTTATTTTGGTAAAGTTTTTCAATGACTGAATTTTAATGGGGAAAAAAAATTACATAGGAATAATTTAGACTGGAGGGAAAAAAAAACAGGGTCTGGTGCAATAAGAGGCCTGTGCTACCAGAAGTCAATAAGATGTTGGCTTTTTACTTCAAAACTTCTGTTAGATAATATCTTACTGGTTGCTACAGAATAATAGCACAGGATAACTTATTGCATTATCCCATAAGTGTACAGTATTTTAAAATTCTGTTTCAATGGCCTAATGCTTTGTAGGTGCAATCCTCTCCACACCCTACCCAGAGGGTTAAGGTAATCCAATAAATGAAAAAGAGCAAGAGGAGATAACTACTTCTGTGAATTTACAATTTATTTGTGCAAAAACATCAATACAACACTTTGGGGTGTCTGAGTAAGGGGACAGTAAGCTCTCCGAAACGTGGTATTGATATATCTGTTGTATTCAATTAGATCAACTGGACTTGAAGTTTAGTGGTATTGATGTTTTTTGTTCACTAAAGATGTATCTGGAAAATATTACATCTTTTGCCAATAAAATGTCATCACTGATTTTACAATTTAGTGTCCTAAATTAATAACTAAAAAATAAGTTCCCTTAACTGTTTAATGTTTTTAATTTTTTTACAGATTCGTAGAATTTTAGAGAACTAGTTACAGTAATTGAGCTGTTCACCCTCTTTTCTTTTTTTTAACCCTACCTAACAGTTGATCCAGAGGAAGGCAAAAAAAAAAAACAGCAAAAAAGGGGGAAACAATTCCTTCCTGACTCCAAACGTCAATTGGAAAGTATCCCTGGATCAACCAGATCTATATGTATTAATACCAGTAATTCTCAATATTTTTTAGTTTTAGTTTTACAGTATAGATCTATACTATTGCATACAGTTAAGAAGAATAGTTTTATGTATAGTAATTTATATAATAGATAAGCAGGTAATAATCCTAATAATTAGTTCTTAAGCTGGATACACAATCAGACGTGGTTTTCCGACACATCCAATAGCCCATCTATCTGATTCGAAAACCCATGCAATTTTTCGGCCCAAATCAACTGATACACTGAATTATTGGGCGATCGGGCTGTAAAATAGCATTGTGTGTACACAGTATTAAAACTACTCCTTCACATGCTGTGGGTACACCTTTTAGGAAAGTTTATTTCAGATGATAAATAAAAGTCATAGCTCATACAGACCTGCATCATTGTTTGCTGGAATGTGTGGAGTATAAGATCATTAGAAATGCATCCAAATCATAAGCTTTCGAATGATTTCAGAAGTCATTTTAGGGCCTGAACTATACAGGAGGCACTATCTTAAAGATATGTAAGTATTATTACATTTTTTGAAATACAAAACATATTCTATTTTTATTTTCATAAATAAAAGGATAATGGATACATATCATAGTCAGCAGAACATGCTTTAAGGGCATGTCCACCCCAGAACAGAAATCTATATTTTTTTTCCCCACCCTCCCCCAAACCCTGAGATCATTATAGTTACATAACTCGCCTCGGTCCCTGAAACCCATAATCCTTACCTTTGACCACTGTGCTTCTCCTCCCAGGTCCTTGCTTTCTCTGTAAACTTGGGCATCGGGACAGAGAAGGCGTTCTAGTACCGATGTCCAATCTCTCATAAGATAAATGTCCCAATCTATCTAGAACCACCTAGCCCATTCATTTATACAATCAATTTGAGATCACAAAATGAATGGGTCAGATAGGAACATTTCAGGATAAAAACCGCTGCTTGCAAAATGAGGTCTTTAGACATTGGATAGATATCTCAAATCTATCTAATGTCTGCTTAGTGTATGGCCAGCTTTAGTCATTGGCCGTAATGTCACCCTTACAGCAGTAACTGACTACTGCAATCCTAAAGAAAGATCCGTGCGAGATGCCGATTTTTGTGGTGGAGACCCTTGGTGGGTAAGTATTTTGATCTGGGCAGACATGCCCTTTAAATATAATAAGATTATATACGTATCCGAGTAATACTAATAAATTACATGCGTTTATTATATTGACGCTTAATGCAGTCTAAATTCTTACTATGCAAAATGTATGTAAAAGAACGTTTAAATATGTTAGAACAGTGAGTTATTTGAACATTTGGATTAATAACTGTACAAGTGCTTTAATATTCTGGATTGATGTCTGAAACTGAAATTGTATGCAATGTTTCTTAGTATTAATGGTGTTCAGTTAGGGATTGAGTGTTGTGCTAAACAAGGTGTGGGGTATTTCCATATATATGTAAAAGTTCCCCTTTAGAATTAAAGGGTATGTCCAGCAAAAATGTAAGTTTGTCAAGTAAATATGGCCTTTCTGTCAATGAGCTTCATCTTTAAGGGAAAGTTAATAGAGGACATTTTAAATGAACATTCACAGCCATTCACTAGAACAGATATATGGTATTTGATACATCCAGCTTATTTTTATTCTTCAACATGTTGATCATTTCATTTGCAATAAATTATTTAAAATTCATATGTCATATATCATCCATGTTATGTGTTTCCCAAGGGACTACATGAGTGAGAATGTGTAGATGGACAATTCTCCCTGGTGGAGAAAATGTCCCATACTTCCTAGTTCCTCTACAATATGGCTGTTTTCTGAACTATTTTTTTTTTAAAATGTGAAAATTAGGTTTCAGGGCTTTCCCAGATTCTAACTATGATTGTATGTCATGTGAGTTTTTAAATAAATGTCCTAACCATGTCTTTGTTGCAGACTTGGATGCACTAGATCTAGGTTTAAAGTCTTAGGATATATCTCATCCTCGGCTTTATGGAGTTTAAAGGACAAATTCAACTTAAATTCAAATTAAAAATTGGATATAGATAAATCACCCCAAAATGCAATAATTAGTAAACTGAAAGATGTAAGTCTAACCTGAAATGCTTCCTGATGTTCTGTTACCTCTTTTCCTGGTTCTTCCAGATAACAGCTGTCATTCATGGATGTATCAGATGGCATCACAGCCAATAAATGAATGCTATTCCCCTAGATGCCTTTTGAGAGACAGTGGTAAGGGGGAGAACATAATTTTTCCGCATAACTGATTAGCCCTACATCTGTCAGCTTTCTAACTATTGTAATTATGGATTTGGGGTGGGTGGGTGAATTACCTACTTATCTAATTATCAATACGGGGCAGCACGGTGGCTCAGTGGTTAGAAATGATGCCTTGCATTGCTGAGGTCCTGAGTTCGATTCCACCCTTGGACACATCTGCAAGGAGTTTGTATGTTCTCCCCGTGTTTATATATTCTTCATTATATATATTCTCCATTTATATTATTGTTTACTACTGTACTTGATAATACTCATTTTTCCACGCACAAATACATTTTCTATTTCAATTACAGTATTTCTTTAAGATATAGGATCAGAGACAAAATTATAATTTTTTCCTTCATCACATTGATGAAAACAGTTCGAATTGTACAAGGGAAGGGTTTCAACATTGCATACTGGGAAATGTTGTGCTTGTGCATTAAAAAGATTATGTGTACGTATATTGTATCCCTTTACAACCAGTATTATTCTGTATATGGAGTAAACATTGTTTGCAAACTAAATTGTCCGCCCTGTCTTTTCTTACTTTGAAGGCTAGAATTTTGTAAATGAGATGGAACGATAATTCTTGTCTTTCATTGGTACTTAAAACTTTGCTTGAGTTTGGTTTAAATCCTCAATCTTGGTCCTTTTACACCTTAATGTCCAGATATGGGGACTTTGTCTACAACTCTTTGTAATAAAATTCTTTAACATTCTAATGTGTTTTGCTTATTTAAACTTTTACTATTTCTTTAGTCAGTGTGTGTGTTAGTAAGAGATACTGTAAGAAACTTCACTTATTAATAGGGAATCTCTACCCCAAACTAAAACATTCACTTTCAAGCTAATTATCCCCAAAACCTAGACCTCACTAGGTTAAAAATGCTGTCAGATGCTCTTAAGTATACTTACACATACTTAATCCATAGCTTCTCTTCTGATTCAGCTTTTCTGTGCACTAGCAGCAGCAGAAGAGGCCAGACATTAGCATTGGCTAACAATGATGTCAGCTTCAACGAAGTAAGTGAGAGCCGGCACGTGATCGGGGCCGGTAAATATATTTATGAGCGTCTGGCAGCATTTTTAAACTAGGAAGGTCTAGGGTTTGGGGGATAATTAGGTAAAGTTGAAATTTTAGTCTGGGGGATGGAAATTCCTATTAAATAACTGTTGACACTTGCTCTGTAAAATAAAATTCTGACACTATTCCTGAACCAGACATTACATTAGTGATGGCCCATGGGGTTTTGTATTTGACAAGCAGTTAACTACAAAAACCCTCTCACATATGATGTCATGACCTACTGCTTATTTTCAAGATGCACGCAAGTACATCACAAGCAAGACTGAACACACACACAGGCAATCAATTGCTACTCAAAATGGACATACATGTTATAATGTGAAGAGGAATAGCAAGCTGCCTTCCAAACATACATGGGGCATGAATACATTTTGCCATTCTTTTAACACATGTTGATGATATTTTACAATGTATCTGTAAAATACAGACTGTGGTACAAAAACTGATACCACATAGTATTGCTACCATGCAGTATCATCCATAAATGGCTGCTGCGGTCTTTACTGATCATGGTGGAATTTTACTGGCAGAAGGGGAATTTTTGCCAATACTTTAAATTTCCAACATAGCCGATAAAGGCCCATGGTATTGATGTGATTAACAGATACTGTGTAGTGAATAGACTGATAGTGTGTATTTCCCAATGGTTCTGGAGGTTGAGAACATGACTTACTTTGAGAGGGATACAAATGTAACACCATCAATACACATAGATATGTGATGGATAGTGTATACAAATTATTGGGTGGGGCTGGGAGTGACCCGGTGGTCTTGGTTCACATTGGTGCCAATGACAAAGGTAGAGGTGGAGGTGAGGTCCTTAAAAATAATATGCGAAAATTAGGGGACCTCAAGGGTAGTGATTTCAGAAATACTACTGCTGCCATGTGCTACTCTAAGGAGGCAACGGGAGCTCAGGAGTATAAATGCTTGGCTAAGAGGGTGGTGTAAGGAGATGCGGTTTGGGTTTTTAGAGAACTGGGCTGACTTTTCTGTTGGCTACAGGCTCTTTAGTAGAGACGGATTACACCTCAAAGATGATGGTCCAGTTGTTTTGGGGGAGAAGATGGCTAGGGGGTTGGAGGAGATTTTAAACTAGGTATGGGGGGGGGGGGTACGGTTAACTAAACAGGGGGTAGATAGAGAAGTTAGGGATCAGGGGGCTAATAAGATAATGGAGGGAGGAGATGGGGGAGAATAGAGGATAAGGAGGCATGTACGTCCAAGTGTGGAAGTAAATTAATTGATAATTTAAAATGCATGTTTACAAATGCAAGAAGTCTGGCTGGAAAAACAGTTTAACTAGACCTAATAGCTTTAAAGGAAAGGTATGATGTGATTGGTATAGCAGAATCATGGCTTAATGATTCACATAACTGGACAGTAAATATTGAAGGATACTCCTTATTTAGACATGAAAGAGTTAATAAGAAAGGAGGAGTATTTTTGTATGTTAAACAGGAATTGAAGCCAAATCTAAAAGATGGAATAGATGGGGACATAAACGATATGGCAGAAACAATATGGGTAGAGCTGTATACAGGAAGCAAGAAGGTAGGTAAATTAATTGTTGGGGTATGGTATAAGCCACCAAATGTCAGGGAGGAGGTGGAAATGAATCTCCATATGCAGTTGGCAAAGGCTGCTGGTATGGGGCATGTTTTGGTTATGGGGGATTTTAACTAAAGAGTGCAAGAAAGCAATTAAATTAGCTAAAATAGAAAATGAAATACGGATTGCCGAACAAAGCAAATCCAACCCTTGAAGGTTTTTTAAGTATATAAATGGTAAAAAGATGAGGACTGAGAATGTGGGACCATTAAATAATGGGGCTGAGATGGTTGTAGAGGAGGCCGAAAAGGCTAATCTGCTAAACCTTTTTTTACATCAGTTTTCACTGTTGAGAATCCTTGTCCTTACAGTAGGGATTGTAATATGCAGGGGAGAAATGAGGAGTATTCACATTGGCTGAAGGAGGATATGGTACGGAAACAATTAGACAAAGTTAATATCAATAAAGCCCCAGGACCGGATGGAATACACCCTCGGATTTTAAAAGAACTTAGTTCAGTTCTTTCTAGACCACTGTTTCTTATCTTTCCAGATTCACTTTGGTCTGGGGATGTGCCGCTGGATTGGAAAATAGCCAATGTAATACCAATATTCAAAAAAGGTAGTCGTTCACAGCCTGGTAACTATAGACCTTTAAGCCTTACATCAGTGGTAGGGAAGGTGATGGAAACTTTGTTACGGGATCATATCCTTGACTTTGTCTCTAGAGCTCATCTTATTAGTAGAAGTCAGCATGGATTTATGAGAAATAGATCATGCCAGACAAATTTAATTGGTTTTTATGAAGAAGTGAGTAAGAATTTGGATTCAGGCACAGCAGTGGATGTGGATACTTGGATTTTGCGAAAGCTTTTGATACTGTGCCACATAGGCGGCTAATGTTTAAACTGAGGACTGTTGGCCTTGAAGAATACATTTGTGCATGGATAGAGAATTGGTTATTGGATCGCAATCAGAGAGTGGTGGTAAATGGAGCTACATCTATGTGGGCTAAAGTTCTAAGCGGAGGGCCTCAGGGTTCTGTACTGAGGCTGCTTCTGTTTAATCTGTTTATAAATGACTTAGAAGGGGGTATTGAGAGCAAGGTCTCTGTGTTTGCTAATGACACTAAACTATGCAGAGCTTTGGAAACTTCAAATGATGTGCAAGTTTTGCAAGCAGACCTAGATAGATTATTAAAATGGGCAGCAGAATGGCAGATGAGATTTAATGTTGCTAAATGTAAGGTGATGCATTTGGGGTTTAATAATCCCTGTTCCACCTACACCATAAATAACTCTGTGTTAAGTGCATCTGTAATGGAAAAAGATTTGGGGGTTCTGGTAGATAACAGACTTAGCTGTAGCAAACAATGCCAGGTAGCAACGGCTAGAGCTAGCAAGATATTGTCTTGTATAAAGAGGGGGATTGATTCAAGAGAGAAAGATATTATTCTCCCTCTTTACAAGGCACTGGTAAGGCCTCATTTGGAATATGCAGTGCAGTTTTGGAATCCCATATACAAAAGGGACATCTTGGAAATTGAAGCAGTTCATAGAAGGGCAACTAAATTAATAAGGGGGATGGAGGGGCTTGAATATGCAGACAGATTAGACAAGTTGTGGCTGTTTACATTGGAGAAGCAACAATCTTATACAAATATATTAAGGGCCATACAATGAACTCTCTGGTGCATTGTTCACTAATAGGTCATATCAGAGGACTCGTGGACATCCTTTAAGGTTGGAAGAAAAGACGTTTTTATCTTCAGGATAGGAAAGGTTTCTTCAGGATAGGAAACTGTGGAACTGTCTTTCAGCAGATGTGGTAATGGCAAGTTCATTGAATAGCTTTAAAATAGTCCTGGATAAGTTTCTAAAATTAAAAAATATTGAGAATTACTGGTATTAATACCGTATATACTCGAGTATAAACCGAGTTATTCAGGCTGTAAAATTACTTTACCACTCCGGCAGCCGCACGCTCATTCCCTGTACTGGCGCACCGGCATGACGTCAATGCCCGGCGCCAAGCCCGGCGCCAATTAGTGACGTCAGCCGGCGCGCCAGTACAGGGAATGAGCTTACCGTACCTATCGAATGATCTTCAATGCTGGCACACAGGCACAAGTCCCAACAGGAAGCCCCAAGTTACTGGATGGACAAGATGAGAGTCCAAGGTACACTGAACTGGGTGGGACGTGAGGGTGCAGATGATTGGAAACTACAACTCCCAGCTAATAAAGCATGCTGGGAGTTGTAGTTTCCAAACATCTTGATGCCAAGGAAGAAGAATGTAGTTGTCTTTTAAATGAACAGCAGAATTCTCATACAGTAATGTCTATTACTGTATGGGAATTCTGCTGTCCATTTAAAGGGCAACTAAAGCCTCAAAACAGAATCAGAAGGCAGTAGTGGTTAGTACATTTTCTACCCTCGGTTTATACTCGAGTCAACCACTTTTATTAGTTTTTTTAGGTGAAATTGAGCTCAGTTTATACTCTAGTCGGTTTATACTCGAGTATATATGGTACATATAGATCTGGTTGATCCAGGATACTTCCGATTGCAGTTTGGAGTCAAGAAGGAATTTTTACCCCTTTTTTTGCTGGTTTTTTTTTTTTTGCCTTCCTCTGGATTAACAGTTAGGTAGGGTTAAAAAAAAAAAAAAATAATAAACATTTTTTTTTTAAAAAGAGGGTGAATAGGTTGGACTTGATGGACTTAATGTCTTTATTCAACCTCAATTACTATGTACCTATGTACCTATGTACCTATAACCCATTATTATAGTTTGCATGGGCGTTTTGTAGCTTCATGTGACAACTCATAGGCATAACAAGGAATAGGACAAACAGTGGATATATGAGCTCTATGAGAAATATGTTTCTAATAATTTGTAGCAATAACTTAAGCCTAAGATACTAAACTTGTTTCACCAGGAATGTGCCATTGGTTCTTCCATAACATTGTAATAATATTATAACAATTAAGACGGCATCTGCCTTGACTACAACGAAAAGTAAGGAAAGCGCAACATTATGTTTGTTGAATATAACTGGATGTAAGATACAATAAATGCCCCTTAAGCATTAAACTGCAATAATGTGCCATTTTAAACATATTAAAAGTCCCATCTTTATGTATAGTTCATAGTTCATTAATCTCCTTCATAGTCTTCCACTCGTCCTTTATAACTAAAGACTACTTGTTAGTTAATTGTTTATTCTGCCTCTGTGACCCGATTTTTCCCTGCACATGAATATGTCCGGTGACAATACCATTCTTTGCTGCTGTCTAATAAATGTCTTTCCATTTACAGGCGTCCGCCAGTGATAGCTTCACTCCTAATTAATCGCTGACATCCTTTCCCAGGAACTCCAATTAAACAAGATGAATTAGTCATTTCATTGAAAAATGTTATAGACGAACAAAACAAATTCCACATCATTTTTATTGGTTCATTCAGAAGTGTCAACCACGGGTGTTGGGGCCTAACTAGAAATATAAGACCAAGGGCACCCTAGAGAGCATTAAACAATGGAAACACTTATCATTTAATATTCCTCTCCGTATCTGTGGTCTGTTGTCACTCATCCTAATTTCTTGTGTATATTGCCTTACCATTTTTACTTTTTGCTCAGTTTATAATGTATTAAACACTACTGAGTGTTTCCATAGTGTCCCGGGAGTGACAGTCTGAATGTACATTTAAAGGGCATGTCCACCCCCACAAAAATATAATCCCCCCAACTACTGGCCCCACCATGTAGTGTAATTTAATCCTTACCTCACATCATCCCAGCTCCATAGGGTTCTCGTAACCCCCCCCCAAAGTCTCAAAACTAACCACCAGGAGGATAGCAGGTCTCTGCCTGCTATCTAGCCTCCGGTAGTATTTGCCATGCGCACTGCAGCCCTTCTCCCCCTCCCTCCCCCTCCCTCTCCCTCCCTTCCCTCCCGTTTACTACTCCCCCTAGCGCAAAACCCCCTTAATATGCTGCCCCATGTCCCCAGCCCCAATCGCATATTTTTTTTTTTCAAAAAGCTCCCCAAACTCTTATACCTCTCCGCTTTCCTCTGCTGCACTGAATGACCGGCAGCAGCGTCCGTGATGGCTGCCGCTCAGCCAATCACAGACGCGACTGCCGGTCCCGCCCCTCTGCTTGCATTCTCGCAAGCAGAGGGCCGGCAGTGCGGCGGAGGAACGAGGGGAGGTAAGTAAGAGTTTGGGGGGCTTTCTGAAAAATATATTTATGCGGTTGGGGCTGGGGGACATGGGGGAGCAGCATATTAAAAATCATGTTTAAGGGTGGACATACCCTTTAATGCAAAATGGTTTTGTCTAAAGGTGCCCTTACACTCCTTAAGACATTAAACAGATGTCCAATCTATCTAGCCCGCTCTTTCATGCAATCAATTTGAGATCACAAAATGAATGGGACAGGAACATCTCAAGATAAAAACCGCTGCTTTTAAAATGTGGTCTTTAGATATTAGATAGAAATCTTATGTCTATCTTATGTCTGCCTAGTGTATGGCCAGCTTTATTGTGTATTTTAAATAATATAAACATCCTTATAGTAAAATACCATAACCTGCATGGTTGGTAAGTAGCCACAGTATCGGTATTTACCGCTACCACTGCTTTATGGATAGGCTTCTTCGTTTTGTGTAATAAACTATACTGTACATACAATAGGTGGATAAGAATAAGGTTGGGTATATTGTTAAAATGGTATGTGGCCAGTTCTTACATTTGGGGAAAATTTGTCACATTTGACCTTTTAACATCTCAGGACATTTTCTAAAATTAGAATAATTTGAATAACTGTATATTTTGGCCTATTTAAGGTCTATTGGAACCATAATTGGGTAAAGCATATCAGTTTTCAATTATATACAAACGTAAAATAAATTGTGGAAAATCATTTTCTCTGGCAAATTAATGGCACTGAACAAGTATCTGAATATTCAGGAAATTCAGTCCTTGATGTAAAACCAAAATGCCACATGGACACATTGCTTTTCATGGACACATGAATTTTCATGATAGTCATCAGTTTTGGAAAACTCTCATTAAACCCCCAAGAATCAGTTATAAGGAAAAATAAACCACTTGGGATAAGAGGTTTATAAGGGAAATACCATCTAATGAAATCAATGTCTGCCACAACAATGTTTATATATGTGTAAATCATGACTTACCTGCACTTTAGAATGGACATTCTACATCGTAGATAATACAGGGAATGAATCAGGGCTGGCAGCAAACTTTCAAAGTCAATGAACAGGCCTGGTCAAAGTGGGCAGCAAACAATGGATAACACAGGCAGACTATAAAGGCAGGTGGGAGACCAGAGACTAAAAGGCAAAGCCAGGAACAGGCAAAGGTCAGTAACAAGGAAGTCAGAACAAATAAATCCCAAGGTACCACAACTTGGATCTGGTCAGACCACATATCAAATAGCACAGAACAAGTGGACTCTGTGCTAGTTATTGATGATGTAATGAGGGTTACGCAATCATGACATGAACACAGCATAATGCGCTCTGCACGGATGCCTGAATGGTTGTGTGACCCCTAGACTGGGGGGTGCAAGACTGAATGAGCTCTTACAAATTATTTATGTTTCAAAGCTTCATCACATGACCATATCACATCAATGCAACCTTAGAATTGTCTCTTCTAAATTGACTTTCAATACAATCTGCTGTTTATCCATAGTAATATATATATATTTTTTTTTTTTTTTTTTTATTTTTAACTACGTTGTTTTTTCAGTTTTCCTACAGAATTGTTTTTAAAGAAAAGCTCTAAAATAAATAAAATGAAACCCGATTTTTTGCTTTCAGTTACCTATTGCGGTGACTCCAACTGGTTGATTATACAGTCACACAGTAAACAACATTGCTGTGATTGGTTCTGGACCTAAACAGTAAATACCGGATTTGAGTTGGAATCTACTTGTCTCTATGGAGCTGAAATCATTGGGACTGTAATATTACAATAATAATACAGTAATTTAATAATCTAATAATAATAATAATACATATAGTAATATGACAATAATAATAACTACAGTAATGTAATAATCTAATAATAATAATAATAATACCTATAGTAATATTATAATAATAATAATAATTACATGGCATGGTTATGGAACTCCTTGGTGACTCCTAATCACTTAATTTATAGTATCTCTGTACAAACTGAACGCCCCTGCTCTGCATGTTAGCTGGAGCTACCCTTTTACAGGTGAACCCAGTTCTGAAGCAGTTTTCACGGATCCGATTGAATTTTGCAGATTTCTGACTTTTTTTTGTAATATTTTCCAAAATTCTCGATAATTTCCAAATAACAAAATTTTTAATTTTCTACATTTCTAGACATCTTGAAAATACTACGTGGAATGCCAAAACAGGAAGCGCATGAAATTTCCAGTACTGAACGGTGTTTTTTTTTTTTTAAGATTTTGGGCATTGATATGTGTTCCCCATTTATAACTTAATTTTAGGTGGGATTTTCTGCTTGCAGATTTTTTAACTTTCTGTTTTTTTCCAAAAGCCACAGAACAAGATTTCAGTGAGTTTGGCAATCTCTATCAGATTAGGTTCCACACTTAATGGGCCAATTTAAGTTTAATGCAATTCTAAATAGTAATTTTTTAAACACATATTAACTGACCACATAAAGATTATTATTTGGCAGGAAAATAAAACAGAAATCCCTATCTAATTGAAATGGAGAAGAGATCATTTTTATTGATTTTCAAATACATGTTGAAATATATATAATATGCATAAACCAATCAGATTGTTACCGTATATACTCGAGTATAAACCGACCCGAGTATAAACCGAGGTACCCATTTCTACCTAAAAAAACTAGTAAAAATGATTGACTCGAGTATAAACCGAGGGTAGAAATTAATTGACAAATTCTAAATTCTCATACCATGGCACTCCAGATGTTTGGAAACTACAACTCCCAGCATGCTTTATTAGCTGGGAGTTGTAGTTTCCAAACATCTACACACTCACCCTCCCACCTAATTCAAAGGGTACCTTCACTCCAGTGTGCATCCAGCCTATCCAGTGTGCATCCAGCTCTCCAGTGTCCAGGATTCCTGTCTGTAAGTGCATCCAGCTCTCCAGTGTCCAGGATTCCTGTCTGTAAGTGCATCCAGCTCTCCAGTGTCCGGGATTCCTGCATTACCGGTACCGTAATGTACAGGGATTTGCAGGACATGTACAGGGTTCAGTTTGCAGGATGGAACTTACTGTACAGGCAGGAATCCCGGACACTGGAGAGCTGGATGCACAGGTAAATGTACTGACTCAAGTATAAACCGAGTTAAAGTTTTCAGGCTGATTTTACAGCCTGAAAAACTCGGTTTATACTCTAGTATATACGGTATGTTTGTGAACATCCAGCACCAGTGGTATATTAATCAAAAGTAAGAGCAGCATTCCAACAATCCACTTGCAAAATGAAACAGTTCCTTTAGTATTGATTGGTTGCGCATATAAAGGATATAAAAAGAATAAAAAGTTTTTAAAAATATTCTTATCCAATTAAAATCCAATAAACATATATTAAATAGATAAAATAACTTACTTTTATAAAATAAGGGTGAAGGTCCAGCCAAGGAGTAGATTTTAAAAGTTTTATTTGGTTCCAAACATCATAAAACAGTATCCAAAAATAAAGTGCCCAGTGCAAAGACACAAAATGACATAAAAGTGCATATGTTGCTTTTTTTTTTTTTTTTCTAAAAAAGGGACCCCCTTGGACAGGCTGTGTCCACAGGGGCCAAACTGTAGATTCTAAAGTCAATGCGTTTCGCTGCTTAACCATGCAGCTTTTTCAATACAGTCTATTTTGTGTATAGGCACTTTTCCTTTTAATCTCATAATTTTCGTGCTTTTTTTCCCACTTTTCGTTTTTTTTTCCCACTCTTCTGCCTTTCGTGTTCCACCATGCGTTCCAGCTCCATCTTTAATTTGCGTCTGGAATAAAAGTGCATATTTTCGCTTTTTGCACTTTTATTTGAGAAGCGAATTAAAGATGGCAATGGAAAAAAAGCGTGAAAATGATCAGATGTAAAAGAAAACTCGCCCTATACACAAAATAGACTGTCTTGAGAAAGCTGCATGGTTAAGCAGCGAAACGCGTTGACTTTAGAATCTACAACTTGTCCCCTTGGCTGGACCTTCACCCTTATTTTATAAAAGAAAGTGGTATCTATTTAATATATGTTTTATTGGATTTATTTGGATAAAATCTGATTGGCTACTGCAGATTAATAGCACCAGGCAATATTTGTCACAATCAAGACTTTAATAAAATGAAAAGGATATTTTAAATTTTAATTGGATTCTTGGTGTATTGCAACCCAAGCCACCAGATAATGGTAACATACAGTAATAAAATAGACATGGAGGTTGAATAAAAACATTTGTCCATTTACCCTACGCATGAGCCCTACCTACAATAACAGTTGATCCAGAGGAAGGCAAAAAAAGAAGAAAAAAACAGCTTAAAATGTCTCCCTGTCTCCAAATGGCTACCCGAAAGTATCCCTGGATCAACCAGAACTAGACCATATGTATTAATACCATTAATTCTCAATATTATATAGTATCCACGTACCAACCAGAACTACAATATATATATTAATACTAGTAATTCTCAATATTATATAGTATCCCCGTACCAACCAGAACTACAGTATATGTATTAATACCAGTAATCCTCAATATTATATAGTAGTCCTGGATCAACCAGAACTACAGTATATACATACATATTAATATGTATTAATACCAGTAATTTTCAATATTATATAGTATCCTCGTACCAACCAGAACTACACTATATGTATTAATATTAGTAATTCTCAATATTATATAGTATCTTCATACCAACCAGAACTGCAGCATATGCATTAATACCAGTAATTCTCAATATTATATAGTATCCCTGTACCAACCAGAACTACAGTACATGTATTATTACCAGTAATTCTCAATATTATATAGTATCCCTGTACCAACCAGAACTACAGTGTATGTATTAATACCAGTAATTCTCAATATTATATAGTATCCCCGTACCAACCAGAACTACAGTATATGTATTAATAACAGTAATTCTCAATATTATAAAGTATCCCTGTACCAAGCAGAACTACATTATATGTATTAATACCAGTAATTCTCAATATTATATAGTATCCCTGTACCAACCAAAACTACAGTATATGTATTAATACCAGTAATTCTCAATATTATATAGTATCCCTGTACCAACCAGAACTACAGTATATGTATTTATAACAGTAATTCTCAATATAATATAGCATCCCTGTACCAACCAGAATTACAGTATATGTATTAATACCAGCAATTCTCAATATTATATAGTATCCCTGTACCAACCAGAACTACAGTATATGTATTAATACCAGTAATAGTCAATATTATATAGCATCCCTGTACCAACCAGAATTACAGTATATGTATTATTCTCAAGAGTTATTAAATGAGCTTGCCATTACCACATCTGCTATGACAGAAGTTTTTGGTAAAATAGCTATAGTTTAATTTCTCCAAATCTATGGTATATGCACAGTATTTCTTCAATATTTTTTTATTTCACCTCCTCAAGGGATATTTAAAAAGTCCATTCCCCCACATAGAAATAACAGATAAAGTTAGGATTCACTGTGCGCCATTATGCATCATTTAATATGTTATAAATAAAGTTATTATGCTTTAAATGGTTAGCTTTTGTGTTACATTTGTTTGTGATTGTCTCAGGGCAGTGATGCTTGGATTCATGTCATGGCCGATAGACAGTGTGGAATTCCATATGGAATTAATTCTTTTTATTTACAAATTGGACCTAGTTAAGAGATGTATTTTATTGCTTTCGATTAACTATAAACTATGAAAGCCAAACTGTAATAAGGTGCAGACTCCCTGTAGACTGAAGGGAGAAGATCTGGAGATCTGTGGGAAAGAGGGTGTAATAAGGACGAACAATTTAACCATCCCAGATATCCACCTTCACCAGATGGGAGAAAGAATTTCCATGGACAGGTTCCATTTTCTGATGTTAGTGCCAGGTTATTATAATTAATGGTATTTACTCACACCAGCCAACAGTATTGACCCAAGATTATGTGCTAAAGCTCAATTCCCGATGCTAAATCCAGCCATTGGTCATTATCATTTTTATGATATTCCAAACTCCACTTAATAGTTTTATTGTTGGGTCTTTAAAAGAGATGAACAAAACCAATTGAAACACAATTTTTTTTTTCAACCACAATTTATGATTTTTGACTGGAATTTTTAACTTTCAACTCTGATTATCCAAATTTCGACCACAATTTTCAATAAATTCTGAAAATACTGCTGGATCTGCCCATTTTCGACCACATGGGTATTTTACAATGATTTGCACACAGGAGTAAAATAAAGGGCGTCATTTACACAGGGACACAATCGCTCCGGGTAATGTGGCCAACACCACTTAGTACCACATAGTTACATAGAAGCACAAACCCCGGTATTAAATACATTGTGGTGGTTTCCTTTTGTAATACCCGTTGTAAAACTTGCGCTAACCTATTCTTCATCGCTTAGTGCAGGTTTAACCCCTTATTTTTGTGTGATGGTAAAATGTCAATGGTTGCAATATAGTTTTTTTGCTATATGTAGCAACTGTGGTAAAATCGGGATATTGCTATTTTTCTATTTTGCTCCTTTATAAGCAGGGCCCAAGGATTATTTCAGGGATGTTCAACCAGCAGCCCTCCAGATGTTAAAAGATTATATCACCCAGCATTCCGCCCGAGCTGAGGGCAGCCAGGGAATGCTGGGAGTTGTCATTTCTTTCATTTGGGCCACAGGTTGGACATTTCTGATTTTGTTTTTAAGGAGCAGCACAGGAAACCTTCCAACTCAATAAGGAGTGGAACTTGGCACTAAAGACTAACTCTCAATTGGTATTTGTCCTTTGAAGGGATGGTTGGGAAATGCTATTGTAACGTGTTAACTAGTTTGACATCTGAAAAGTGAATACTTCAAGGGCAATTCGGATTGGTCCAGATCTCCCACACAGGAGCTAGAGAATAAAGGAACAGGTTTGTTTGTTTTGTTTATTTGAGTTGTTGTTACAGACTATTATTTAGGCTGCTCTATGACCCAGAGAATCGTCCAAGCCACAAGAGTATAAGCACCATTCAGGGATAACATCACTCTCAAAGAGAATGGAATTATTTAAGCAAAAATAATAAGCAATAACCAGAATTTCTAACCATTCTGTAAAATGATCTATGGTTCAGCGAACCTTGAAAGAAAGGGAAGGGGTGAGTTATATTGGACTGAAGATCAAGCAACGTGATTCACAAACTAATGCAGGAATCTAACTCACTCTCTCCAGAGACCAAAATAGAATTTGCATTTAAAATGCTCAACAGCCATGCAAATTAAAGTTTAAAAAAGGGTCACCAAATTCAAATCTGCTGAAAAGATACTGCACGTACAATTGTGTTGGTTACATTTACTCAGAGCTGCAAATTGCTCCGGGCAAATATGACTTGTGGTATTTAAAGGACAACTCCACCCTCATTAGAACATCTTTTAGAAAGAATGGCCTCTTTAAAATATGTTAATATATAACACACTTTGTCCTCTGAATTCATTACTGTATGCCTGCTATGCTTCTGGATGCCTCATGGAAACTGAGCAATTTAGAAACCTGTACTGAGCCTGTACTGAGCCTGGGCATGCTCAGAAGAGGCAGACAGTGGATTAACATTCAGTCAATGGCTGAGATGTCAACTGTCAAATCCATAACTGACAGTTACTAACTGGAAGAACCAGGAAGCAGAAACAGGGGAAACAGGACATTGTGCAGGATTTCAGGTTAGACTTATATATTTCACATTTCAAACTATTATCGTTTAGGGTTTTGGGGGGTGATTTACCTAAGTGTAAGTTTTCATTTTGGTGCTGGACTTGCCCTTTAATACTGGATTTGCACCTGGTGGTAAATCCCAAAAGGAATTTTACCCCAGCGCCACTTTAAGACCAGCCATTAGCTGAGAGTTAAAAGTGGTGCAAATCCATTATTAAATACATTGCATCGGTTGCACAGGTGTCTTTTGTGAAACCGGTGCAGCCAGTGCAATTATGGAGTTAAACATGCGCTAACCTATTCAATATAGGTTAGCACAATTTTTCAGCACAGCACACGTGGGTAAATCAGGCCCGTAGAGTTGAACAAAAGTTCTGGCTGCGGGTTCACGGGACAAAAAAAAAAGTTTTGATTCTAAATTATAAAAAGCCGAAACCGTAGTTCTGTTTCGGGACTGAGAAAATCTTTGGTTCAACAGTAGAAATTTCTACAGCTTCTGGGCAAAATTTCAGTGACGGTTACAACTGTTGGAACTTCTGGTAGTTCTGCCCAGAAACCAGGTTATTGGTTAAACAACCACATACTCCTAGTCACACACTTATTAAGGTAAACTTTACATTTCCAGCTGTTATCTATCGGCACAACATTCTGAAAACATTAAATTTAGCAAAAGAAAATGTTGGCATTTGATTAAAACAAGGATATAATAAAGCATTTCCTTAATAACATATCTGAAGCCACACTTTATCTTCCTTGTCTAAATGGTAATATTTTATTTCTGGAAAATTTACCACAAGTATTCCACACAAATAATAGCAAAACTTTATCTGTTTAAAATATATTAGCCTGCCGAATGTTTGGTCCAGCTGTTTGCTGTTCCATCCTGTTAAATTGAAATTACCATGATAAAATAATAATATTTATATTAGCACTGACCAGAATCCAGTAGCATCGCCGTTCTTTAGAATTATTTGTAGAAAAAGACCTATGTTTGATTGAGATCAAGTACCGTTTATTTCAGGTACAAAGGATAAACATGAAGTTTGAACACATGGTCCGATATTTGGGCTGATCCACTGTCGTGGCTGAAATTTCGGCCATCCGTTGCAGTATTGTCAACAAACACAGTTCTGTGCTCTGCTGTGACAGGGTAGATGTAACCACAAGATCTGTCTAAAAATCTACACACTGTGTAATATCGCATGGTGACATCTCTAACCCTAACCCTTCTGTATTTTCATGGGGTCATAGTATTTTCAACTTTAATGCTTGACAGTTCCACAACTTTAAGCGGCCCATAAATGCAACAATTTATTGTATCCTGATTGTAGATATTAGGCTATTCCATTTGACTGTGTATGGACAATACTGACCAATACTATACCAAGATTGTGCAATTGGCATTGGTCCATTTGCTGGACAACACACATTTTTATGATGTGAATGTAAAATGACGCACGGTTATAATATACAGATCAATATTGGTATTTTACGACCCTGTCATAAATTACTGCAATATTAGGCTAATGGAAATACTGGATTGTCACAAACTACTGCTCCTAGATCTCTTATTAATTCAAATAATGTCTAGTAATGCAGAGGTATCCAGACATTTTATAGTAACCCTGTATATATACAGCATCAGTCAAAGGTTTGGACAAACCATAGTCTGGGACCTGGCCAATGGTAAGATCTGCTTTTTGCAGACTACGTGTTCCCATTTGCCATGTCCAGGTCAAAGGAAGTGGGTAGAGCACAGTTTTAGGTAAACCCAGGGGCGGAGACCTAAGTCTTTACCCTGGGTCTTTTCTTCAAAGTGATTAACACTTTGTTGTGTTCCGTGATGCATTTCAAAACTTCACAGAACACTCAACAATATGTTATAAAAAAAAGAGCAAAGATATTTGATATATTTCTTCCTTAGAATTATGTCTCCTTTTATACTGTATACATGACAAGTTCTTCTTTTTCACTTTAGTTGCTGCAGGTTGAAGTCTTTTACTGTAAATAATTTTCAGGTAAAACCATTTAAGATGAATGATGGACAAGAAAGTCACTACAAATTCTAATTCGTGGTTCAGAATTTTCTGAAGCACTAATTATTGCATCATGAGATGGACGAGAATTCCTATTAGCTACATCTAGGTCAAGGGTCTAGGTCAAGGTTCCCCTATTTTCTATCTTTCTTTCTTCAAAGACCTTTCTATGCTGTTGTGTAAAGTTTTTAACATATTAATAATTCAGCTCAAAAACAATATAGTATGGTATAGTATAGTATAGTATAGTATAGTATAATAGAGTATAGTATAGTATAGTATAGTAGAATATAGTATAGTATAGTATAGGATTTGAGGTTGAATAAAGACATACGTCCATCCAGTCCAACCCATCTAGCAATATCCTCATTTCCTGCCTAACTGTTGATCCAGAGGAAGGCAAAAAAAAAAACACCAAATTTATGAAGGGGGAAAAAATTCCTTCCTGACTCCAAGTGGTAATCAGAAATTTCCCTGGAACAACTCTACTTTATGTATCAATACCAATAACTTGCAACATTCCTTGTTTGCAGAAACTCATCCAACTTTTTTCTGAAACTGACCAATGAACCTGCCATAACAACGTCCACTGGAAGACAGTTCCATAGCTTTACCGTTCTCACAGTGAAAAACCCTTTCCGAACTTGAAGCCTAAGTATCTTTTCTTCAAGTCTTAAGGGATGTCCACATGTCCTCTGACATGCTCAGATATGAATGAAATTTAATTAAAGCAGATTTTTTTCATATTCAGAGTCTAAATTCAACAATGATTTTAGTCTTTCCTAATTCTCATCACTGACTGGGTCTTTTTGATAGTAAATTTTTAAATTTTAGGGTTTTTTTTCCAAAACTTTTCGAAACGTTTCAAAACTAGGACTCATCAGCTAAGGCAACATTCATTAAAAGAAGAAAATAAAAAAAATTGGAATAAAAACAGTGGAAGAAGAAGCCAGATTGTTTTCTTAATCCAAAATTGTCAATCCAATTTTCTCTAGAATTTGAACTATTCGCTCAATCAGATTCAGAGTCCCATTACAGAGAGTGTTACAAGGGATTCCATGCATTTCTCATTAAGATGACTCAGTTTCAATTTCCTCTTTGGTTTTCCTCTAGCTTGTTAGTTGTACATTAGCTATAGGTATGTTATTGGGATGGGGTCTAGCATACATTCTTTTTTTTACACAACATAAGGGTATAAAGAAAATCTCACAGTCTCAGTGGTTCAGGCACTTTTCCCTAGAGTTTTAACAATATAAAGACTCTCAGGGCAATGTAATTAAAGTTCTTATAGTTAAAAATGGTGCTAATTTTGCCACAACCAATCAGATATTAGCATTCAAATGGTAACCAACATCTGATTGGTTGGGGCAAAATTATCACTATTTTTAACGATAAGAACTTTTATTACCTCACCCTGAAGTCTTAAAAACAGCAAATATTCCTTATAATGTATTAAACTTCCATGATATTCAGCACTGCTTCTAATGAATAAAACCTATATTCACAATACATTTACCAAGTGTGGCAGACAGTAAGTGATTATGCTTGACTTTTTGCATGACCACCTGTGTTAAAATCTGTGGAATGTGGATCTGGCCTCATTTTCAGTATTTAAAAAAAATCGAAAATCATTCATTCACTTTTTTTATTTTTTCTAAATGTGATTTTTATTTCACCATCCATTGGAAAAATAACTGCAGGTTATTCACTTTGTCAAATAAGAAAACACATTGAATGGAAATTATTTAGTTAATTCCTTATGCAGAAGGATGTGGGTGATGCTGTAGATGGCAAAGCCAGAGAACAGGGAATGCGATTAAACAGTAATAGGTGAAAATAAATAAACACAAACTGGACATTTGGCACATTAAGGCACGTTTTGAATGTAGAGAGAATAGTTATAATTATTGTCATTGGTAATTTACATCCAGAACATTATTTTTAAATGGTAACTCCAGCCTCAGAAAAACTTTTTTTAGTCCAAAATATTACCCCCAAAAACCCCCAGATGCGTTTTACTCTAACCTTCATCCGACGCTCCCACGATGAGTTTTAAGTACTTACAGAACAAGGATCCCTTGCTAGAACTTCCTCCTATTCTGATTTGACAGTCATTAACCCCAGAAAGGAGAGAAGACCCATGAGGGATCCATATTCTGAAAGTACTAATAACATATTTTGGGAGCGTCAGATGAAGGTAATGGTAAAACACATAAGGGGTTTGGGGAAGGGTTATCTTTTGGAATAAACGTTTTTCTGAGGCTGACGTTACCCTTTAAGCCGTCGTACGATATTTCTGGTTGTTTTGCTCTCTTCGTCACATTCGTATATTACAAGTTCTCAGCATTGCTATTAGTGCTACTTATTCTATAAATAAACATGTTGCCATTTTGCTTGTGAAGGTTCTCATTCATCCAGGTCATGGTATATCTGTTGTATTCAATTAGATCAACTGGACTTGAAGTTTAGTTCTTGAAGACGTTTTCGCTATCATCCGACTGGCTTTCTCAATTCAGAATGACTTGTACAAGAACTCTGTGGCAATTATGTACCCTGGAAATCCCAATTAGCATATCACAGCCAGGTGTTAAGGGTGTTATTGGTAGTGGCTAAGAGGTGTTATAGAACGCCCAGAGTAAGGTGTTAAAACAGCATTGTACATGGCAGAAGCGTTGGTGTCAAAAGAAGTAGAAAGAAAAGAACACAAATACCAACAGTGAAGGAAAAGCAAGACAGGAGGAAGAACATGGTCATCCCATATGTAGCAGGGTCTCCGAGAAATTAAGAAGAATTTTCAAAAAACATCGTATCCCTGTCTGCTTTAAACCGACAACACACTGAGGCAGCAATTGGTACATCCGAAGACCCAATACCAAACACAAGAAAAGCGACATCATATATGCAGTGCAGTGCAGTGAAGAATGCTCTGATTTGAATGTGGGGGAGACCAAACAGCAACTGCAACGTATGGCCCACACAGAAGAGCCAATTCCTCGGGTCAGGACTCAGCCGTTGTACCTGCACTTAAGGATAAAGGACATACCTTTGAAGATTGTATGTTAACATATTGGCGAAAAACATGACTGGTTCAAGAGAGGTGTTAAGGAGGCCATTTATGTGAAAATAAAGAAACCAAGCCTAAATAGAGGTGGGGGGGTTCGACACCAACTGTCTGCCATGTACAATGCTGTTTTAACACCTTACTCTGGGCGTTCCTATAACACCTCTTAGCCACTATCCAATCACACCCTTAACACCTGGCTGTGATATGCTAATTGAGATTTTCCAGGGTACATAATTGCCATAGATTCTTGTACAAGTCATTCTGAATTGAGAAAGCCAGTCGCATGACTAGCGAAACGTCTTCAAGAACTACATTTCAAGTCCAGTTGATCTAATTGAATACAACAGATATGTTGCCATTTTATTTTTACTGTGGCCTACACAGTAAAAATAGATGTACTTCTATAAAAAAGCAAAATGGCAAACCAGGCCAGGCTTCAAGGACACCCCCAAAACTGAAATTTAACCCCATACTGGCCCCACTCTGTAGTTTAAAAAAATCCTTACCTTACATCTCTGCAGACATCCCACCCTGCCACTATGTACTTGCGGGCAGGGGGGGAGAGGGGTTGTGGTGATGTGGTGTGGTGTCATTTATGTCACGTCATGGGCGGGGCACACACCCAAGGAGGTGGAAGGAGGCGGAGTTATGGGTGTGGCATGGCGTGGGTGGTCCGGGGACGTGGTGCACAAAAAGGGGTCGTGACGGAGAGGAGATTCAGGACTCCTCTCCGTCGTGGGAGATTGGCATGGTCTAGCGGGAGCGTGGGAGACCACCCCAATTCAAGGGAGACTCCCGGAAGATCTGGGAGGGGGGAGATACCTGTCTCTGCTCCAAATGGTTCTCCTGCTATGCCTTTTCTAACTCCAGGAAAACACAGAGTAGAAGCTGTCAGTGACTCATCCGGTGCCTGTTTCTGCCTCAACCTCATCAAGGTCTGAGACATTCGCAGGGGAGCCCTCCCCCCCTAGACAGGTGCAGGGGAGCCCTCCCCCCTCCCTTCCACTATCCAGATCCATCCTCTGAGGCCGTGGCACCTAGTGTGAAATCCTCTTTGCATAAGTTAAGTAACAGCTGCCCAACTCCAACCGCCATAATATTTCTAAAAAAAATGCTCCGATAGCCTTCTCTCCCACGGTGTCTTAGATGTCAGCCGCGTCTGTGATTGGCCATGTCTTAGCCAATCACAGATGCAGATTGTGGACGAGCTCCTGCTTGCAACTTCCGCAAGCAGGGAGCTGGATAGGAGACGTCGTGGGAGACAAGGGGCTGTAAGTAAAGATCTGGGCATATTTTAAAAGATATATTATGGCGGTTGTGGGTGGGCAGCTGCTACCTACCTTATATCAAAAGTTCATTTCCAGGGTGGACATGCCCTTTAATGTTATATTGATAACATGGTATTAAAGGACAACTCCACCCACATAAGAACATCTTTTAGAAAGAATGGCTTTTTTAAAATATGTTGATATATCATAGTTTATCCTATGAATTCATTATTGTATGCCTGCTGTGCTTCTGGATGCTTCATGGAAACTGAGCAATTTAGAAACCTGTACTGAGCCTGTACTGAGCCTGGGCATGCTCAGAAGAGGCAGATAGAGGATTAACATTCAGTCATTGGCTGTGATGTGAACTGTCAAATCCATAACTGACAGTTACTAACTGGAAGAACCAGGAAGCAGAAACAGGGGAAACAGGTTATTGTGCAGGATTTCAGGTTAGACTTATATATTTCACATTTCAAACTATTACCATTTACCCTTTAAATAAAGAAACACAGCAGAGGGATTTTTCCAAGTTAGTTGATGAATTTAAAAGACTCAGTAGACATTTCTATAGTTATGATAAATAATCTAACACCTCCCCATACCTTGCCTTTTCACTACTGTATATATTAAAACCCATAGGAAAGAGACAGCTCTCACAAATCCAGATGGTGAATGAAACCTGAACATGTCGTAGAGCTACTTATAACATTGTATGGAGTGTTGGGAGCTTCTGGTTTTCCAGTTATTAAAACACATTTTCCACTAGTTGGCTATTTTCTGTTTTTGTTATGAATTCCACATGAAATCCCTCTCACTAGTGGAAATTATATTTGTGATTTCTATTTATTGAAACAGGCTGTGTTAAATGCAGTGCTGTTCATTTTACTAATGAAGTCCTCGTTCCTTCAACATGGTTCAGTTTAGTTTAAGGTAATAAAGTGTTGTTTAATTGCAATGTTCTGTGAAAAAAATATCAATCTTCCAGCCCTCACACACCGTTCTATCACATGGCCGAAGAACAAAAATAAACAACAGGGAAATGGTTAGATGGCTAAAAGCTGCAAAGGACACAATTTTCAACACAATATTGCTGAGGGTTCAATGAGTTTTTACATTTCAGAGAATTCATTTAATTAAAAACAGGAAAAACTATGAAAGACTAGAGATGGGCCCAAAACCCAAGTTCAAGCCGAACTTTATGAGTTCAGACAAACTCGAACTATTCAAACTAGTTCGCGTTCGAACTAGTTTTTTTTTCCGGACTCGCGGCTGTATTTTCGTTAATTATTGAATTTACGGGCCATACGATAACCCTAGAATGTAGTATAAAATAGAAGCGGGAGCAACGCACACTGAAACACAGTCCGTTTATTCAAACATTACACAAGTGCACAACGTTTCGGGGGCGGGCACCTTCCTCAGGTGCATAATCAACAATCCCCTATGGTGCCAATAAATACTCAATAGGGGAACAAAACTCCACCAATTTGGGGTGGAGACAGAAAGTGCATTTATCACAATAACCAATAAAGTGCAAGTGGTCCAAGATTAAAGTGCCATAGAATTACTAATTAAAGTGCAATATAGCTTACCACAATAATATCTGTACTCATCAACAAGCTCTAATACACTATAAATATAAATATGTGATAAATATAAAAATACATTGTTCATAAAAGGCCTATACTTTAAATAGATATATATAGAAACATGACCATCGATAAGTGATTCATCAAAAAACATACACTATAAATAAGTGTGTATAAAATTGTTTCCAATCAATAGGTGAGAAGTTAAATGTATCGTAAGAACAGTCCCACGTAAACCAAGTTCAGGATGATCAATGTATCACCTAAATAAAACAAGGGAATTGTTTCGCCAATGTTAAATGTTATAGAAAACACATCAGATTAACAGGGAGATTCAATAAAAGTTCTTACCGTTAAAAATAGTGCTAATTTTGCCCCAACCAATCAGTAGAGATGGACTAGAACCTGGAACTCGAACCCGAGTTCGAGCCGAACTATTCGAATACAAACGAATTCGGACTTCTCGAACTATCCTGGCCCCAGATTTCGGTATTTTCAGACTTTCGATAAATACCATTCGAATATGCGAGTAAAATGCCTATTATACCTGTACGCGAGCATCGAATCCACGAGTAAAGTGTCCATTAAAACCTATACACGAGCATCGAATCCACGAGTAAAATGTCCATGGTATCTAGGCGCGAACATCGAATCCGTAAGTAAAGTGTCCATGGTATCTAGGCGCGAACATCAAATCCGCGAGTAAAGTGTCCATTAAAACCTATACGCGAACATCGAATCCGCGAGTAAAATGTCCATGGTTTCTAGGCGCGAACATTGAATCCGCGAGTAAAGTGTCCATTAAAGCCTATACGCGAGCATCGAATCCGCAAGTAAAATGTACATGATACCTAGGCACAAACATTGAATGTTCGAATGCGGGAGCTCGAAAATAGCGCCAGTGAGAGTAAAATTTAATTTTCGAATGTCCTGGATATTTGAACATGTTCCCCAGACCATTTCCTAGGTCCCACAGCCATTTACATTAAGTCACCATTAATATTTTATTTTTATTTCACTAGAACTTTTCAAACTATTTGACTCCCATTGACTTTAATGGGTCCGTTTTCAAATTTCGAACTTTCGAACTTTCCATATAGTTCGAAAGTTCGAAAACGGACCGAACTTTCGAAAGTTTGGCCATCTCTACCAATCAGATGTTATTTAACATTTGAAATTTAACATCTGATTAGTTGGGGCAAAATAAGCACAATTTTTAACGATAAGAACTTTTATTGAATAACCCTGTTTATGTTTCATTAAGCCCATCTGGAGTTACTGTGCCTAAAGTGTCAATCCAATACACTTTTCTTTGAAGCAATTTTCTTTTATAATCTCCTCCTCTATTAGAGTATCTTACAGTCTCTAAAATTTGCAACTTCAACTGGCTTACATTATGTCTGTATTCAAAAACATGTTTAGATACAGGAATTTTGTATCTTTTATTATTACCTTTGAAATTAGAGATATCTCTCCTGTACAACCCTAGAATATATCGTTCGTTAACCCTCGAAAGTATAGTTCGTTTTCAGCAACCCTCGAATATACGGATCGTTTTCGCTAACCCTAGAATTGTATCATTCGCTGATCCTCGAATGTAGCCTTTGATTTTCAGTAACCCTCAAAAGTATCATTCGTTTTTGGTAACCCTTGAAATTATGGATCGTTTTCGCTAACCCTAGAATGTATCGTTCGTTAACCCTCGAAAGTATTGTCCATTTACGGTAATCCTCGAAAGTATTGTTTGATTTCGGTAAACTTCAAATTAATCTTTCTATTTTCGGCAACCCTTTAAAAGTATCGTTTGGTAACCCTCGAATTGGCCGTAACCCTTGAATGTAGCTTGCGCAAAACCCGACAATTGCCCCGCTCGTGTTTAAGAAGTGTTTAAAAAAGTTTTGGTGATAGTGACATGTTCCCCAGACCATTTCCCAGGTGCCCACAGCCATTTACAGCTAGTTACCATTGTTAGTTTATCAGTAAATCATCCAAACTTTTCGAACTATCACTCCCCATTGTCTTGAATGGGTCCGTTTTCAAACTTTAGAACTTTCTCTGAAGTTCGAAAATGGACCGAACTTTATGAAGTTCGGCCATCTCTATTAACTACCAATGATGTACATTGACTAATAGTCAAATAATGTCACAGCCGTAGATTACCAATAAGGATTGGTACTTAAGGATGTTGGAACTATTTTAACTGCTGGACGTAACATTTCGCTGTTTTGGAAATGGGGGAATTAGTAATAGTAAATTCCCTTTTTATACATATTGTAAAACATTATTTTTGGTTTTAGTTTTATTCAGACCCCTGGAAGACGGATGTTAAAACTGAAAGGTTAAAATAAAACGTCTCTGGTTCTTGTGTATTTAGCATCATTAAACGTATTTTATGATGTATTCATTAAAATTATTTATGCTTCTTGGGAATCCTACACAAGTCTCCTGAAATCAAACTAAGTGTAATTATTTTGTTGGGCTATTGTTGGGAAATCGTTCAATATTTCAGTTAATGAGTGAATGTAGTTTTTTTCTTTAAAAAAGAATATAATCATGTGAAAATCTAAATATAAAATATGACTGTCCAGTGTAACTTATCCATCCATCACTAACTCTATGAGACTGTGTTTGGGAAAGAAAAAAATCTATACATTAATTTTTACGACCGACAATAAAACCTAATGACCTTTGTTCCAGGGGAATCGTCCTGTCTGTACTGTAATTATTTTGGGATATATCTAAACATATTGTGCAGCGCTTACCGGTTTGTGCATCGAGTCATCCCTGGCTCTGTCCTTTAATGGTGACAATCTAAATACACATCACTGGTGTTTTATTATTATGGGGTACCTGGAGGAAACCAATGCACATGGGCACAGTCTAACTCCTTGTAGATATAGCTAAATGGGGTTTATTAGAACATTAGAAACATGGGGGGGTTATCGTACATGTATTACCGTGTCCATTCAATACCATGTGGTAGTAAATTACCACAGAAGTATTAATTAATGCACGGTATCGGTAATTTACAACAGGTCATACATGTACTACTGCAAATGTATAACCACGATTGTAAAAACTACGGTTGCTACAGGTGTGGTAGAAATACTGGCTCATGGTTCCACCAGAATGAATGAAAATGAAATGAAAATGTCAATCACTGAGAGCATAGTGATGATTCCTGGTTTTGAATTAAACATTCAGGGTTGAAAAGTTGAAAACAGATCATAGTAGATCATAGTAGATCATAGTAGATCATAGTAGATCATGGGATCCCATAGAATTCTAGAAGGACTTAGGATATGTTTAGATTTTAAAATACACACATGTGATTTGCATGAAGTTCTTACAGCAGGCCAACTAGTTACCTAAACTACAGACACTGTAGAGCTACTAGTCATGCATTGCTTGAAATTATAAGTTGTTATGGTCTCAAAATATAAATAAATATACACAATCAGCACTCTTATTTAGCCTGGAATTGACCCTATTTGCTGTATTTATAAAGGTTCATTATGGGTAGCGTCTTATAATAAACCTTTATTTATTGGGGAAAAACTACTTCAAGTAGCAGTGTTTTTTCCGACAAAGGTGTTGCTGTAATTGGACAATATCGTCTATTGGGGCCATGTTTATTAAGCGCGGCATCACAATTTAGCGATGTTGTCAGTAATGTACAACGGTAGTACAGTTCGGTAGTGGAATACCATGCAGTAGTAAAATAAGTAAATATAGTATTCTATGGGGATCAGTAATGTACGATCGCATTATCGTTATCGTTAATTTATGATCGTTATCATTCATTTACAATAACGATTGTTAAACCGCTCGTTAAAGGTGCTTTATCACTAAAATGCAACATGGCCCTTGGTATCAAAATTTGATGTTACAAATTCAAAGAATCCCTTTCAGTTGGGTTCGTAGTGGCTTTTCAATTGGCCAGAATGTATTAAAAGTCCATGGAACTGAAAATCCATTTTAAAACCAATTGAATTGGATTTTTTTGAATTTTCCAACTGCTTCCATTATGAAACTCGCTGGTTTCATTCATCCCTATTTACCGATTGTGTTTCCATAATATGAACAATTCCTTTCCCTTATCTTCTTGTTTCTCTGCCAAATGCTGATGGCTTGCTGATAAAGTTGAATTGAAGAGAAAATTACTGGTAATGGATTTGGCTATTACTGTGTGGGATTCATGTATGGGAATTCTGATGTCCATTTAAAGGCAACTAAAGCCTAAAAACAACACAGAATCAGAAGGCAGTAGTGGTGAAATTTCTACCCTCGACTATACTCAAGTCAATAAGTTTTTACAAATTTTTCAGGTAAAAATAGGTACCTCGACTTATACTCGGATCGACTTATACTCGAGTATTATGGTATTGTAGAAAAAACAAATTCTAGTGTCCCAAAAGAGACCAAAGTCCAAACTGACATTCATTGTCGTAAGAGACAATACAGTCCATCTCAAAAATCATAGAACATTATACAACCTGTAGATTGTGCGATCATGGAAATTCCTAGGGAGTTCACATATATTTATTATGTATAGCAATGTGTGTTAACACTTGGAAATACCGTTCTTTCCCAAGGCTAAGGCCCAACTCCAGATTTGTAAAAATTCTTAATGTTTATTACAACAAACCTTTGCTGATGTTTGGGTTAATAAGAAAGCCAAGTTCCACTAAAAGCCTTTTAATGTACCACAACAGAACTTAACATACCTTTTCCATCTGTGTGTTCCTATGTTTAGAAAAGTTACAGACAGAAACAGCAGTTTACATGGAGATCGTTTACAATATTCCGCATCACGTTTTTTACCAGTGGAACTATTAAGATCAGAACACAGAAGAACTAGAACTGGGAGAGATGAAGAGGATTTTTAAATACGGACAATAGAGATTTTGATGAAAACGTAATGGACCTGGTTAGCCAAACCACGGTGTTTACAAAAAAAAAAATCAACACTGGGTTGTACTAAATCCTGCTATGCGGATCATTTTTTCTCTTTCTTCGCATGGTGTTTCCAATTCCTGAATGTTCAGGAACATTATAATCAGAAATGAATAAAACGGTTGAATTTTATTCTGCCAGCTGTCTTCCGGGAAGTGTTGCAATTCCACAAAACCGATTTCTTGCTTCAAACCAAATTAAAGCAGATTTTTTACATTTTCGACGATGAAATTCAACACCAATTTTGACTTTCCATACACAGAATATTGACAGAGTTCTGTTAAGTTCGCCTGGTGAATTCTAAACGTTCATCGGATCTGCAAAACCAAGTTCATACAAAGACCAGGACTCATCACTAATTATCATGTGTTTGAATTCCCTATCCAAACAAGGGATGATGTCTAAGGATTGTTTCATGACTAGAGGTGGCCGAACTTCATCTTCTAAAAAAATTTTGAAAGTTCGAAAACGGACCCATTAAAGTCAATGGGGGGTAAATAGTTCTGAAGTTCGGATGAACTTTCAGCAATATAACAATGTAAACTTAACGTACAGGCCCTGACTGGGAACTGGGATGGTCTGGGGAACATCTGTGCGTGGGTAACAGCAAAAAAAACCAGATGTAGTGCACAGGCGTGCTACTTCCGGTATTCGCGGGCCGCTTTTTCGAAAATATTTTGAACGTTCGGTAAAAAACTCGAACCGGGACCCCCTACAGCATTTACAAGTGCCTTTGCAGCACTTAGAAATGCCTTGTGACCCTTACATGGGCCCTTTGTGGTTTAAGTGTTCCCGCAGCTCGACTCCAATATGATTGGTTAATGTGTGATCATATGATTGCAAGCGCTGAAATCTTAACCAATACCAATTGGATTTGGTCTTCTGCAAACCTATATAAAGAACTGCAAACCTCCACAGAGTCAGAAGTCATTGCAGCTGATGGCAGACAGAAGAAAGAAGACTTTGGATCAAGAGGTCAGCAACACCGGAAACAAGCAATATATCTATATGAAAGGGGATAATATACATCCACCTAGTGCAACTAGACACAAATTTATTAATACATACAAAAAATAGAAGAATAGTGCACATCCAATTCATTTGCTTACATTTTACTTTACCATTGTAATGTGACTTAAAAAGCCTGCCCTTCTCTCTGGATAAATTAAAACAATTAGTTCAATAACTTGGTCAAATTATTTTAAGCCAGCAACCACTTCACGTTTGCTTTATTCTGCTGGGTCCTAAGTTCCTAACTGGGTCATTCTTAGGTGACGTAATTCTCAAACTTTGTCTTTATATCAGTACCTGCCTTTATGAGATGAAAGTCCCGCTGCTCTTTTGCTTGCTTTCTTGGGACTAACTCTCGGCTTTCAGTACTTGAACACATGACCAGTTGATGTCACAGCATTGGTGGTGTCACTGGTGGCAGCAGTGACATCACCGGGTTGGGTGTGCTGACAAGAAGACCTGAAAAGGTGGTTTTTAGGACCAGGGGGGTCCTGATGATTTCGAGCTGCAGGACCCCCCACAAACGGTTTGTTTGTCCATCTCTATTTGCGACTTACCTGCAGGAGTACGTGCGATATTTTATAACTGTTCCTGTTCAATTCATTATTATAATGATTTATTTATTTATTTTAAATCTTGTCATTTAAGTTTTTAAGATTTTTGAAAAGAAATCAAATATTAACAATGACATCTTGAATATCAAAGCCAAAAGAAATCAGTGTATGTCTCAAATACTTTACCCTTCAGCATTATGTCAATGTGAAATTAAATGGGGGGGGCATATGGCTCATCAAGGTGTTTCAACATTGTTATTAATTGAGTAGCAATTATAGCAGAAATATTATACATCTGTTCCCGAGACATTCATTAGGTAAGTGCAATATGTATTGACCTGTTCCATAATTAAAGTCCCATCTGGAATGTTTAGTCCCCCTTCTTCACGTGTCTAATCATTATATTATAACTGAGTCTAGAAATAAAATTAAGTTAATGTTTGCGTTTAGATTGGTAGTAAAATAGGTATGGTTTGAAAAACATAGGGAAATGTAGGTAAAAGGTTAATTCTGAATAAATGAATCCCACCAATATTACTTGATTGCCATCTAAATTGGAGGGCATCGCTTGACTTAGCGATGCCCTCCTCATTATTGCCACGAAAGGTGTGGCTTTGTCGATGTGTGGCAGTAGAATGGCGATGTGCACTGACAACTTCACCTTATTCATTGCGTTAAGTTTGGTATGTCAAAAAGAGAAATTGCTCTCTCATGTCGGCTATACCGGACCGGGTCTGCAAGCAAAAATTTGCCAACATTAAGGGGGTCTTCAGCAATAACCCCACTAATGTACCGTATGTTGAATTTAGAGGCGTATTTATAAAGCAGAGGAGGTGAATTTCAGAACTATATTTGCCATTTTGTATTTAACACTATTAATAAATAGGTGAAAATTCACCTTTTTGCCACCTTTTCTGGCGGATCGAAACAAACGTTGCGTGAGCGCTCGGTCAGGTAAGTAATATCGGGATATGTATCGCCACCTTTAGTAACTATGGCGAAAGGAAAAGTTGAAAGTTTAAAAATTATGGTGGGAAAAAAATAGAGAAAATAATGCCCCTTTATAAATATAAATGTTACTCATTTTTCAGGTAAAAATAGTTACCTCTACTTATATTCGAGTATATACGGTAGGTAAGGTTTTCAGGTTTTCAGAATTTTCAAAAAAGTTGTGATTACCATCTGGGTCTAGACTTTTCCAATTTTGAGGAGTTTGATTGCATTTGTTAGTTCCTCGTGAGTGAATGTGGCTTCTAGAGTTTGTGTTTGATTTATCTGGAGAGAGGGAGTGAGGTATCTTGGATAGTAAGGTGATGATGGGGTGATACTTGGTGGATGTACTGAGTATAGTTTAGATTAATATTCTTGAAATGCTTTGTGATGTTCTCCATTTTTCAACCAATTTTCCATCTGAAAATTTTTTGCCTTAATTTTTGCATAAAATTCTTATGACCTTTTAAGGAATTAGATAAGTAATCTTTCCTGATAATGGAGGCTTGGTCTAAAAGTTTGATTTATTGGCCTTGCCAGAGTTAGGCTTGATGCGTCATTGGTACATCCTGTTTAGTTTATGTTTAATTTGCAGATAATGCATTTGCAGGGAGATTCAATAAAGTTCTATCGTTTAAAACGGTGCTACTTTTGCCCCAACCAATCAGATCTTATTTAACATTTGAAAGCTAACATCTGATTGGTTGGGGCAAAATTAGCACCATTTTAAATGATAAGAACTTTTTTGAATAATCCTGTTTGTCTCTTAAAGTATAGTTCACAGAAAAAACTATTCCTTATTGCATTTATTGAAAGAATAGGATGTAAATGAGCTAATGCATGCTACAGTTAATTAAGGGGGCTATTGTATCATTGGAGCGGTGTTACTTAAAGTCTTTTCTTTTTATAGCTTATATTCTGGGTCGTTCTCAATTGTTAAGCCCCATGTCCTAGTCACACATTTATGGGGAGTGTAAATTGTAAAAGCAAGCATTCTATGAGTTAGTAACATATTGATCTTGGTGTAGGAAATATGGGTAGGGGGAAGAAAGTAAAATCTTTGGTGGTTGGATTTTGGCTCTGTGAAAGAGGCAGTGGAGTGTCGAGTAGGACCCAGGTGCTTCAACAATTACTGTAGAGAGCAGGGATGGCCGGTTGCGGATCGAACCCGGATCGCCGCGGATTTATCCGTTCGCGAACGGCAGATTTTTCCGGATTTTCCCTTCCGAACTTCCGATCGCGGATTTTTCGTATTTTCGAAAATTTTCAAATTACGAGTTTTCACGTATTTTCGAAAATTTCCGGAAAATACGGGAAAACATGTATTTTCGAAAATTTCGAAAATACAAGGGTTTCTATACGTATTTTCGAAAATATTCGAAATTACGAGGATTACTTGTATTTTCGAAAATACATATTTTCGAAAATACATGAAAACGCGTAATTTCGAAAATTCCCGAAAATACGTGAAAACTCGTAATTTCGAAAATTTTCGAAAATACGAAAAATCTCGTTATTTCAAGGGTATTTTTAATTTTAACGGGTCCGCTCGCGGATTTTCGAATTTTTCGGATTTTTTCGAAAATTCGCGGATCCTCGAGCGGCGACGGATTTTGCGAAGTTCGGACATTCTAGTAGAGAGCCCACAATCACATCTTCCAACTTGAATGGCCTATGAACAGACCTTTAACTTAGTTCCCATTTTGTTTTCAAAAACAACATTATAGAGTCACCACTAGGACCAGGAAGAAAAAAAAAAGAAAGGATGGAGGATAGGAGAGGGTGGGGTAAGGTAAGGGTGGGAAAAGGACACCTGGCACAAGATGTACCCATAAGACATTGTTGCATAGGAATTTTTTTTAAAGGATAGGGACTCTGGGAAATTAGTAACATAGTATTGGAGGTTGTATAAAAGCATATGTCCATCTAGTCTAACCTTTATAACCTACCATAAGTCTGTATAACAGTTACATAGTGACATAGTATTGGAGGTTGTATAAAGACAATCGTCCATCTAGTCCAACCTTATTACCCACCCATAATGTCTGTATAACAGTTACATAGTAACATAGATTGGAGGTTGTATAAAGACATACGTCAATCTAGCCAACTTTATACCCTACCCATAATGTCTGTCTAAAAGTACATAGTAACATAGTACTGGAGGTTGTATAAAGAAATATGTCCATCTAGTCCAACCTGTATACCTACCCATAATGTCTAAAACAAATGGTACAGGAAACAGGGACCTCAAAAGGGCATGTTACCCCCCAAACTACATATAGGTAAGTTACACTCAAACCCAAAACCCACAATAGCTAGAAAGCCAACAGATGTAGGACCTCCCTGTGTCTCTTAAGGTTTCCACCTCCTCTCCAAGCTCGTTACAACTTGCGCATGCTTAAAGGCGGTAGTAGGGGAATAACATTCAGTCACTGGCGTGATATCAAGTTATATCCATGACATCGCTAACTGGATGAACCAGGAAGCAGAACAGAGGTAACAGAAGATCAGGCAGAATTTAAGGTTAGTCTTCACTCGGATTTAGACTATTGCAGCTTTGGCATGAATACCTATATGCAATTAAAGGGATGGACCCGCCCCTTAAAGTAAATATAAGGCCTGGTACTCATGGCAGATTGACTGGACAAAGCAATATTTTGGGTGTTGAAATATCAATAATCAAATATTTTTTGAAAATCATCTGAAAATTCACACGTGTCGGTAAATTCAATGGCGTTGGTCTTCCAAATGTTGAAATATCAATAGTACATTTATTTCTAGGATGGAACGGGAAACTGACCTCTTTATTAGCTTTTTAAAATTGCCTTTTACGGAAACTATCATTCTTATTAAACCACATTTTTGTTGATCTGTCCCCTATTTCTTTCGATATCCAGTCTGAAACATTTTACATTTCAGCTGTCAATTAAGTGCCTTAGTATATCTGTTGTATTCAATTAGATCAACTGGACTTAAAGTTTAGTTCTTGAAGACGTTTCGCTAGTCATCCGATGGATCTCTCAATTCAGAAGACAGAAGAATCTGTTGTCAATTACGTACCCTGGAAAGTCACAATTAGCATATCACATGTTAATGACATTATGAATGCAAGGTGTGATTGGATTGTGGCTAAGAGATGTTATAGGAATGCCCTTAAGCTAGGTACAACAAGTAACGATTTCTGAAAGATGACAGACAGGATCTGCAAGATCCTGTCTGCCATCTTTCAAAGATCTGCCTACACACAGTCCCGAGCGTTCCTCCTATAGGGAGAACGCTCGGGACTGTGTGTTTCCATCGGCCGCGCTAGACTCCCTATAGGAGTCTAGCGGGCGATGGAAATTTCGGCCTTTCCCAAACGAGCGTACGGCCGACCCGATCGTTCGCGGCCGCGCGCTCGTTCGGGAAACGAACGTACACACAGTAACGATAAAGCCCCGATACCGTCGGATCCGACGGTATCGGGGCTTTATCGTTACTGTGTGTACCCAGCTTTAGCCACAACTCTCATATTACTAAAATATGTGAAGTCAGGAGGTAGGGATGCGGAGAAAGTTAAATGCAGGGATGGTGTTTTGCTGCCTTTAGGTTTGCCCATGGTAACAAATTTGTCAAGGATACCTCCACTGGCAACAGTCATAAAGGGATCTCTTATAACATATGTCCAGGTGCAGCGTGGTGCAATGACATCACGCACTGACGTCACACGCATGGGCATGGCAGGTGGGAGGTGCAACGGGCCGTGCTTTCTTTGACACAGCAAAGCAGGAGAGGAAAGTCATTCAGGGGCGGAACTAAAGAGACTGCAAACATAACCAAGATATCAGTAACTTCAGATGGTCAGAGGTAGGGCGGGGGCCCTAGGGGGAAAAAAAAAGGAACACATAACTTAAAGCTGCAGCTTCCAAATACAAGTCAGTTGATTTTAGGGTGTACATATCCTTAAAAATAGTAATGAACCTTTACCAAGGGGACTGATAAACGTCAGGTTTTTCGCTGCTTTCTTTAATCAAACATGGTGCATGTACCAGGAATAGAGCTGAATAAAAACTTTAATTCTGAATTAAAAAATTTAATTCTGATATCAGTTTTGCGGAACCTATTGAAGTTCAGAAAATCTCATTGAATCAGAATTTTTTGAATTTTAAATTGCATTTTTATATTTTCGATTGGGTCATTTTTTGATGTTTCAATACACATGTTCAATTTTCTAATAGAATTTTTTAAGTACTAAATATACTGTTGGAATTTTCATCTTTCAAATTTTGTATGAAAAGTTCCCAATTTTAAAAAATGAGCAGGCAAAATTTTAAATTGAACAAAGAATGGAGGTATAGAGTTTATATGACTGACATCTATGAAAATGGCAGCAAGACATTGACCTGAACATGGGATCCACTTTTTTTTTTTTTTTTATAATACAGAGCTATTGAATGTTAATGAAGAGGCCACAATAGATTGTTTGTAGGTCATAGTATCCCATAGCATTCTAGGACTTTCAATATGTTTAGATTTTAAAATATAGACATGTGATTTCTATGAAGTTCTTTCCTCCGTTATAGCAATCCAACTAGTTACCTAACTTCAAAGACTGTGTAAAGCTACTATTCATGCATTTCTTGAAAGAAGTTTCTTACTAGGAACATATCAATATGATTGTGCATATTTTTCTTTTATTCCTGGCAAGCTATTGATCATGTAAAGACGTTTGTGACTAGTAGCTTACAGAGTGTTTAAAGTTAGGTAATTAGTTGTTACACTTAGCCCTCCAGTTCACCAGGCAGTGTTACAGTCAGCCCTCTAGTTCACCAACCGGTGTTGCAGTCAGCCCTCTATTTCACCAGCTGAAAAACCTGAAGCAATTTCAAATGCAATCGTCTATTTACTTTATATTTCAATAAAGGGAAATATCTTGTTTCATTTTGGCAGCCTATAGAATGATCAAATTTTTTGTGATGCAGTTTGAAGCAATCCATGGATTCTTGAGCCATCCTTAATTCATGCTAATTTAATCAGAAAAAGTAGGTCATATCTTAATACAATTACAGAATACACGTTTTAGAAAGTATTTGTTTTCCTGTAAGAGTGTGTCATGGAAAGCTTAGTAAAAGGGAATAGAAAAGGATAAATAAAGACTACAGGAGTTTCTGGTAAGCAAACCACTAAATTGCCTTAATTTTCTTTCTCGACAGACTTTGCAGAGATTAATTGTTTAAAGCCTTCACATGAGGGTTTTTAGAATTTTTGCCACCTGCAAACTTTTAAAAAGTACCCCTAACATCTTCTGCAGTGTGCAAAGTGCATTGCTGTAGACGTGGGCATGGCTTTGGGAAGTGGGTATGCAGGCTGACTAACACTGTCTGGTGAACTAGAGGGCTGACTGTAACACTGGCTGGTGAACTAGAGGGCTGAGTGTAACACTGGCTGGTGAACTAGAGGGCTGAGTGTAACACTGGCTGGTGAACTAGTGGGCTGACTGTAACACTGCCTGGTGAACTAGAGGGATGACTGTAACACTGTCTGGTGAAATAGAGGGCTGACTGTAACACTGTCTGGTGAAATAGAGGGCTGACTGTAACACTGGCTGGTGAAAGAGAGAGCTGACTGCAACACTGGCTGGTGAACTAGAGGGCTGACTAACACTGCCTGGTGAACTGGAGGGCTGACTGTAACATTGTCTGGTGAACTAGAGGGTTGACTGTAACACTGGCTGGTGAAATAGAGAGCTGACTGCAACACTGGCTGGTGAAATAGAGGGCTGACTGCAACACGGTGTGTGAACTAGAGGCTGACTGTAACACTGCTGGTGAACTGGAGGGCTAAGTAACAACTAATTACCTAACTTTAAACACTCTGTAAGCTACTAGTCACACGTCTTTACATGATCAATAGCTTGCCAGGAATAAAAGAAAAATATGCACAATCCTATTGATATGTTCCTAGTAAGAAACTTCTTCAAGAAATGCATGAATAGTAGCTTTACACAGTCTTTGAAGTTAGGTAACTAGTTGGATTGCTATAACGGAGGAAAGAACTTCATAGAAATCACATGTCTATATTTTAAAATCTAAACAATTGAAAGTCCTAGAATGCTATGGGAACTATGACTACAAACAATCTATTGTGGCCTCTTCATTAACATTCAATAGCTCTGTATTATAAAAAAAAAAAAAAAAGTGGATCCCATGTTCAGGTCAATGTCTTGCTGCCATTTTCATAGTGTCAGTCATATAAACTCTATACCTCCATTCTTTGTTCAATTTAAAATTTTGCCTGCTCATTTTTTAAAATTGGGAACTTTTCATACAAAATTTGAAAATGATGAAAATTCCAACAGTATATTTAGTACTTAAAAAATTCTTAGAAAATTGAACATGTGATTGAAACATCAAAAAATGAACCAATCGAAATATAAAAATGCAATTTAAAATTCAAAAAAAATTCTGATTCAATGAGATTTTCTGAACTCAATAGGTTCGCCAAAACTGATATCAGAATTAATTTTTTAATTCAGAATTAAAGTTTTTATTCAGCTCTATTCCTGGTACATGCACCATGTTTGATTAAAGAAAGCAGCGAAAACCTGACGTTTATCAAGTCCCTTGGTAAAGGTTCATTACTATTTATTAAAGGATATGTACACCCTAAAATCAACTGACTTGTATTTGGAAGCTGCAGCTTTAAGTTATGTGTCCTTTTTTTTCCCCTGGACCCCCGAGCCTACTCTGACCATCTGAATTACTGATATCTTGGGTTATGGTTGCAGTCTCTTTAGTTCCGCCCCTGAAATGACTTTCCTCTCCTGCTTTGCTGTGTCAAAGAAAGCACGGCCCGTTGCACCTCCCACCTGCCATGCCCATGGTGTGACGTCAGTGCGTGATGTCATTGCACCACGCTGCACCTGGACATATGTATAAGAGATCCCTTTATGACTGTTGCCAGTGGAGGTATCCTTGAACAAATTTGTTACCATGGGCAAACCTAAAGGCAGCAAAACACCATCCCTGCATTAACTTTCTCCGCATCCCTACCTCCTGACTTAACAATATTTTAGTAATATGAGAGTTGTGGCTAAAGCTGGGTACACACAGTAACGATAAAGCCCCGATACCGTCGGATCCGACGGTATCGGGGCTTTATCGTTACTGTGTGTACGTTCGTTTCCGAACGAGCGCGCGGCCGCGAACGATCGGGTCGGCCGTACGCTCGTTTGGGAAAGGCCGAAAATTTCCATCGGCCGCGCTAGACTCCTATAGGGAGTCTAGCGCGGCCGATGGAAACACACAGTCCCGAGCGTTCTCCTATAGGGAGAACGCTGGGACTGTGTGTATGCAGATCTTTGAAAGATGGCAGACAGGATCTTGCAGATCCTGTCTGTCATCTTTCAGAATCGTTCTGTGTGTACCTAGCTTAGGGGCATTCCTATAACATCTCTTAGCCACAATCCAATCACACCTTGCATTCATATGTCATTAACATGTGATATGCTAATTGTGACTTTCCAGGGTACGTAATTGACAACAGATTCTTCTGTATTCTGAATTGAGAGATCCAGTCGGATGACTAGCGAAACGTCTTCAAGAACTAAACTTTAAGTCCAGTTGATCTAATTGAATACAACAGATATACTAAGGCACTTAATTGACAGCTGAAATGTAAAATGTTTCAGACTGGATATCGAAAGAAAAGGGACAGATCAACAAAAATGTGGTTTAATAAGAATGATAGTTTCCGGTAAAAGGCAATTTTAAAAGCTAATAAAGAGGTCAGTGTCCCGTTCCATCCTAGAAATAAATTACATTGATATTTCAACATTTGGAAGACCACGCCATTGAAATTTACCGACACGTGGAATTTCACGATGATTTTCAAAAAATATTTGACTTATTGATATTTCAACCCCAAAATATTGCTTTGTCCAGTCAATCTGCCATGAGTACCAGGCCTTATATTTACTTAAGGGGCGGGTCCATCCCTTTATTGCATATAGGTAATTCATGCCAAAGCTGCAATAGTCTAAATCCGAGTGAAGACTAACCTTAAATTCTGCCTGATCTTCTGTTACCTCTGTTTCTGCTTCCTGGTTCACCAGTTAGCAGATGTCATGGATATAACAATGATATCAAAGCAGTGACTGAATGTTATTCCCCTAGCTACCGCCTTAAGCATGCGCAAGTTGTAACGAGTGGAGAGGAGGTGGAAACCTTTTAAGAGACACAGGGAGGTCCTACATCGTTGGCTTTCTAGCTATTGTGGGTTTTGGGTTTGAGTGTAACTTACCTATATGTAGTTTGGGGGGTAGACATGCCCTTTTGAGGTCCCTGTTTCCTGTACCATTGTTTTAGACATTATGGGTAGGGTATACAGGTGGACTAGATGGACTATGTCTTATTACAACCTCCAGTACTATGTTACTATGTAACTTTTAGACAGACATTATGGGTAGGGTATAAAGTTTGGCTAGATGACGTATGTCTTTATACAACTCCAATACTATGTACTATGTAACTGTTTTACAGACATTATGGGTAGGGGATAAAGGTTGGACTAGATGGACGTATGTCTTTATACAACCTCCAATACTATGTCACTATGTAACTGTTATACAGACATTATGGGTAGGGTATAAAGGTTAGACTAGATGGACATATGTCTTTATACAACCTCCAATACTATGTTACTAATTTCCCAGAGTCCTATCCTTTAAAAAAAATTCCTATGCAACAATGTCTTATGGGTACATCTTGTGCCAGGTGTCCTTTTCCCACCCTTACCTTACCCCACCCTCTCCTATCCTCCATCCTTTCTTTTTTTTCTTCCTGTCCAGTGGTGACTCTATAATGTTGTTTTTGAAAACAAAATGGGAACTAAGTTAAGGTCTGTTCATAGGCCATTCAAGTTGGAAGATGATGTGTGGGCTCTCTACTAGAGATGTCCGAACTTCGCAAAATCCGGTCCGCTCGAGGATCCGCGAATTTTCGAAAAAATCCGAAAAATTCGAAAATCCGCGAGCGGACCCGTTAAAATTAAAAATACCCTTGAAATAAAGATTTTTCGTATTTCGAAAATTTTCGAAATTACGACGGTTTCACGTATTTTCGGGAATTTTCGAAATTACGCGTTTATGTTTTTCGAAAATATGTATTTTCGAAAATACAAGTAATCCTCGTAATTGAATATTTTCGAAAATACGTATGAGAAACCCTTGATTTTCGAAAATTTTCGAAATACATGTTTTCCCGTATTTTCCGGAAATTTTCGAAAATACGTGAAAACTCGTAATTTCGAAAATTTTCGAAAATACGAAAAATCCGCGAATCGGAAGTTCGGAAGGCGGAAAATCCGGAAAAATCTGCCGTTCGCGAACGGGATAAATCCGCGGCGGATCCGGGTTCGGATCCGCGAACCGGCCATCCCTGCTCTCTACAGTAATTGTTGAAGCACCTGGGTCCTACATCAGGACACTCCACTGCCTCTTTCACAGAGCACAAAATCCAACCACCAAAGATTTTACTTTCTTCCCCCTACCCATATTTCCTACACCAAGATCAATATGTTACTAACTCATAGAATGCTTGTCTTTTTACAATTACACTCCCCCATAAATGCTGTGACAGTCGTGACCATGGGCTTCACCCTAAAGTGTTGATAGACCGACCCATGAACCGTTCTCGGTATGACAAGACGACAAATAAGACAAAGACACCCTAAAATCAACTGACTTGTATTTGGAAGCTGCAGCTTTAAGTTATGTGTTCCTTTTTTTTCCCCCTAGGGCCCCCCGAGCCTACCTCTGACCATCTGAAGTTACTGATATCTTGGGTTATGGTTGCAGTCTCTTTAGTTCCGCCCCTGAAATGACTTTCCTCTCCTGCTTTGCTGTGTCAAAGAAAGCACGGCCCGTTGCACCTCCCACCTGCCATGCCCATGCGTGTGACGTCAGTGCGTGATGTCATTGCACCACGCTGCACCTGGACATATGTTATAAGAGATCCCTTTATGACTGTTGCCAGTGGAGGTATCCTTGACAAATTTGTTACCATGGGCAAACCTAAAGGCAGCAAAACACCATCCCTGCATTTAACTTTCTCCGCATCCCTACCTCCTGACTTAACAATATTTTAGTAATATGAGAGTTGTGGCTAAAGCTGGGTAAAACCAACAGTAACGATAAAGCCCGTACCGTCGGATCCGACGGTATCGGGGCTTTATCGTTACTGTGTGTACGTTCGTTTCCCGAACGAGCGCGCGGCCGCGAACGATCGGGTCGGCCGTACGCTCGTTTGGGAAAGGCCGAAAATTTCCATCGGCCGCGCCAGAACTCCTATAGGGAGTCAGCGCGGCCGATGGAAACACACAGTCCGAGCGTTCTCCCTATAGGGAGAACGCTCGGGACTGTGTGTATGCAGATCTTTGAAAGATGGCAGACAGGATCTTGCCGAGCCTGTCTGTCATCTTTCAGAAATCGTTATGTGTGTACCTAGCTTAAGGGGCATTCCTATAACATCTCTTAGCCAAAATCCAATCACACCTTGCATCATAATGTCATAACATGTGATATGCTAATTGTGACTTTCCAGGGTACGTAATTGACAACAGATTCTTTCTGTCATTCTGAATTGAGAGATCCAGTCGGATGACTAGCGAAACGTCTTCAAGAACTAAACTTTAAGTCCAGTTGATCTAATTGAATACAACAGATATACTAAGGCACTTAATTGACAGCTGAAATGTAAAATGTTTCAGACTGGATATCGAAAGAAATAGGGGACAGATCAACAAAAATGTGGTTTAATAAGAATGATAGTTTCCGGTAAAAGGCAATTTTAAAAAGCTAATAAAGAGGTCAGTGTCCCGTTCCATCCTAGAAATAAATGTACTATTGATATTTCAACATTTGGAAGACCACGCCATTGAAATTTACCGACACGTGTGAATTTTCAGATGATTTTCAAAAAATATTTGACTTATTGATATTTCAACCCCAAAATATTGCTTTGTCCAGTCAATCTGCCCATGAGTACCAGGCCTTATATTTACTTTAAGGGGCGGGTCCATCCCTTTAATTGCATATAGGTAATTCATGCCAAAGCTGCAATAGTCTAAATCCGAGTGAAGACTAACCTTAAATTCTGCCTGATCTTCTGTTACCTCTGTTTCTGCTTCCTGGTTCATCCAGTTAGCAGATGTCATGGATATAACATATGATATCAACGCCAGTGACTGAATGTTATTCCCCTAGCTACCGCCTTTAAGCATGCGCAAGTTGTAACGAGCTTGGAGAGGAGGTGGAAACCTTTTAAGAGACACAGGGAGGTCCTACATCTGTTGGCTTTCTAGCTATTGTGGGTTTTGGGTTTGAGTGTAACTTACCTATATGTAGTTTGGGGGGTAGACATGCCCTTTTGAGGTCCCTGTTTCCTGTACCATTTGTTTTAGACATTATGGGTAGGGTATACAGGTTGGACTAGATGGACATATGTCTTTATACAACCTCCAGTACTATGTTACTATGTAACTTTTAGACAGACATTATGGGTAGGGTATAAAGTTTGGCTAGATTGACGTATGTCTTTATACAACCTCCAATACTATGTTACTATGTAACTGTTATACAGACATTATGGGTAGGGTATAAAGGTTGGACTAGATGGACGTATGTCTTTATACAACCTCCAATACTATGTCACTATGTAACTGTTATACAGACATTATGGGTAGGGTATAAAGGTTAGACTAGATGGACATATGTCTTTATACAACCTCCAATACTATGTTACTAATTTCCCAGAGTACCTATCCTTTAAAAAAAATTCCTATGCAAACAATGTCTTATGGGTACATCTTGTGCCAGGTGTCCTTTTCCCACCCTTACCTTACCCCACCCTCTCCTATCCTCCATCCTTTCTTTTTTTTTTCTTCCTGGTCCTAGTGGTGACTCTATAATGTTGTTTTTGAAAACAAAATGGGAACTAAGTTAAAGGTCTGTTCATAGGCCATTCAAGTTGGAAGATGTGATTGTGGGCTCTCTACTAGAGATGTCCGAACTTCGCAAAATCCGGTCCGCTCGAGGATCCGCGAATTTTCGAAAAAATCCGAAAAATTCGAAAATCCGCGAGCGGACCCGTTAAAATTAAAAATACCCTTGAAATAACGAGATTTTTCGTATTTTCGAAAATTTTCGAAATTACGAGTTTTCACGTATTTTCGGGAATTTTCGAAATTACGCGTTTTCATGTATTTTCGAAAATATGTATTTTCGAAAATACAAGTAATCCTCGTAATTTCGAATATTTTCGAAAATACGTATGAGAAACCCTTGTATTTTCGAAAATTTTCGAAAATACATGTTTTCCCGTATTTTCCGGAAATTTTCGAAAATACGTGAAAACTCGTAATTTCGAAAATTTTCGAAAATACGAAAAATCCGCGAATCGGAAGTTCGGAAGGCGGAAAATCCGGAAAAATCTGCCGTTCGCGAACGGGATAAATCCGCGGCGGATCCGGGTTCGGATCCGCGAACCGGCCATCCCTGCTCTCTACAGTAATTGTTGAAGCATCCTGGGTCCTACATCAGGACACTCCACTGCCTCTTTCACAGAGCACAAAATCCAACCACCAAAGATTTTACTTTCTTCCCCCTACCCATATTTCCTACACCAAGATCAATATGTTACTAACTCATAGAATGCTTGTCTTTTTACAATTTACACTCCCCATAAATGTGTGACTAGGACATGGGGCTTAACAATTGATGAACGACCCAGAATATAAGCTATAAAAAGAAAAGACTTTAAGTAACACCGCTCCAATGATACAATAGCCCCCTTAATTAACTGTAGCATGCATTAGCTCATTTACATCCTATTCTTTCAATAAATGCATTAAAGGAATAGTTTTCTGTGAACTATACTTTAAGAGACCAACAGGATTATTCAATAAAAGTTCTTATCATTTAAAATGGTGCTAATTTTGCCCCAACCAATCAGATGTTAGCTTTCAAATGTTAAATAAGATCTGATTGGTTGGGGCAAAAGTAGCACCGTTTTAAACGATAAGAACTTTTATTGAATCTCCCTGCAAATGCATTATCTGCAAATTAAACATAAACTAAACAGGGATGTACCAATGACGCATCAAGCCCTAACTCTGGCAAGGCAGCAATAAATCAAACTTTTAGACCAAGCCTCCATTATCAGGAAAGATTACTTATCTAATTCCTTAAAAGGTCATAAGAATTTTATTGCAAAAATTAAGGCAAAAAATTTTCAGATGGAAAATTGGTTGAAAAAATGGAGAACATCACAAAAGCATTTCAAGAATATTAATCTAAACTATACTCAGTACATCCACCAAGTATCACCCCATCTATCACCTTACATATCCAAGATACCTCACTTCCCTCTCTCCAGATAAATCAAACACAAACTCTAGAAGCCACATTCACTCACGAGGAACTAACAAATGCAATCAAACTCCTCAAAATTGGAAAAGTCTAGACCCAGATGGTAAATCAGCAACTTTTTTGAAAATTCTGAAAACCTGAAAATCTTACCTACCGTATATACTCGATAAATATAAATGGTACTCATTTTTACCTGAAAAATGAGTAACATTTATATTTATAAAGGGGCATTATTTTCTCTATTTTTTTCCCACCATAATTTTTAAACTTTCAACTTTTCCTTTCGCCATAGTTACTAAAGGTGGCGATACATATACCCGATATTACTTACCTGACCGAGCGCTCACGCAACGTTTGTTCGATCCTGCCAGAAAAGGTGGCAAAAAGGTGAATTTTCACCTATTTATTAATAGTGTTAAATACAAAATGGCAAATATAGTTCTGAAATTTCACCTCCTCTGCTTTATAAATACGCCTCTAAATTCAACATACGGTACATTAGTGGGGTTTATTGCTGAAGACCCCCTTTAATGTTGGCAAATTTTTGCTTGCAGACCCGGTCCGGTAATAGCCGACATGAGAGAGCAATTTCTCTTTTTGTCACGATACCAAACTTAACGCAATGAATAAGGTGAAGTTGTCAGTGCACATCGCCAATTCTACTGCCACACATCGACAAAGCCACACCTTTCGTGGCAATAATGAGGAGGGCATCGCTAAGTCAAGCGATGCCCTCCAATTTAGATGGCAAATCAAGTAATATTGGTGGGATTCATTTATTCAGAATTAACCTTTTACCTACATTTCCCTATGTTTTTCAAACCATACCTATTTTACTACCAAATCTAAACGCAAACATTAACTTAATTTTATTTCTAGACTCAGTTATAATATAATGATTAGACGACGTGAAGAAGGGGGACTAAACATTCCAGATGGGACTTTAATTATGGAAGCAGGTCAATACATATTGCACTTACCTAATGAATGTCTCGGGAACAGATGTATAATATTTCATGCTATAATTGCTACTCAATTAATAACAATGTTGAAACACCTTGATGAGCCATATGCCCCCCCCATTTAGATTTCACATTGACATAATGCTGAAGGGTAAAGTATTTGAGACATACAACTGATTTCTTTTGGCTTTGATATTCTAAAGATGTCAGTGTTAATATTTGATTTCTTTTCAAAAATCTTAAAAACTTAAATGAACAGATTTAAAATAAATAAATAAATCATTATAATAATGAATTGAACAGGAACAGGTTATAAAATAATCGCACGTACTCCTGCAGGTAAGTCGCAAATAGAGATGGACACAAAACCGTTTTGTGGGGGGTCCTGCAGCTCGAAATCATCAGGACCCCCCTGGTCCTAAAAACCACCTTTTCAGGTCTTCTTGTCAGCAACACCAACGCCGGGTGATGTCACTGCTGCCACCAGTGACACCACCAATGCTGGTGACATCAACTGGTCATGTGTTCAAGTACTGAAAGCCAGAGAGTTAGTCCCAAGAAAGCAAGCAAAAGAGCAGCAGGGACTTTCATCTCATAAAAGGCAGGTACTGATATAAAGACAAAGTTTGAGAATTACGTCACCTAAGAATGACCCAGTTAGGAACTTAGGACCCAGCAGAATAAAGCAAACGTGAAGTGGTTGCTGGCTTAAAATAATTTGACCAAGTTATTGAACTAATTGTTTTAATTTATCCAGAGAGAAGGGCAGGCTTTTTAAGTCACATTACAATGGTAAAGTAAAATGTAAGCAAATGAATTGGATGTGCACTAGTCTTCTATTTTTTGTATGTATTAAATAAATTTGGTGTCTAGTTGCACTAGGTGGATGTATATTATCCCCTTTCTATATAGATATATTGCTTGTTTCCGGTGTTGCTGACCTCTTGATCCAAAGTCTTCTTTCTTCTGCCATCAGCTGCAATGACTTCTGAGCTCTGTGGAGGTTTGCAGTTCTTTATATAGGTTTGCAGAAGGACCAAATCCAATTGTGATTGGTTAAGATTTCAGCGCTTGCAATCATATGATCACACATTAACCAATCATATTGGAGTCGAGCTGCGGGAACACTTAAACCACAAAGGGCCCATGTAAGGGTCACAAGGGCATTTCTAAGTGCTGCAAAGGCACTTGTAAATGCTGGGTAGGGGGGTCCCGGTTCGAGTTTTTACCGAACGTTCAAAATATTTTCGAAAAAGCGGCCCGCGAATACCGGAAGTAGCACGCCTGTGCACTACATCTGGGTTTTTTTGCTGTTACCCACGCACAGATGTGTTCCCCAGACCATCTCCCAGTTCCCAGGGGCCTGTACGTTAAGTTTACATTGTTATATTGCTGAAAGTTCATCCGAACTTTCAGAACTATTTACCCCCCATTGACTTTAATGGGTCCGTTTTCGAACTTTCAAAATTTTTTTAGAAGATGAAGTTCGGCCACCTCTAGTCATGAAACAATCCTTAGACATCATCCCTTGTTTGGATAGGGGAATTTCAAACACATGATAATTAGTGATGAGTCCTGGTCTTTGTATGAACTTGGTTTTGCAGATCCGATGGAACGTTTAGAATTTCACCAGGCGGAACTTAACAGAACTCTGTCAATATTCTGTGTATGGAAAGTCAAAAATTGGTGTTGAATTTCATCGTCGAAAATGTAAAAAATCTGCTTTAATTTGGTTTGAAGCAAGAAATCGGTTTTGTGGAATTGCAACACTTCCCGGAAGACAGCTGGCAGAATAAAATTCAACCGTTTTATTCATTTCTGATTATAATGTTCCTGAACATTCAGGAATTGGAAACACCATGCAGAAGAAAGAGAAAAAATGATCCGCATAGCAGGATTTAGTACAACCCAGTGTTGATTTTTTTTTATTGTAAACACCGTGGTTTGGCTAACCAGGTCCATTACGTTTTCATCAAAATCTCTATTGTCCGTATTTAAAAATCCCCTCTTCATCTCTCCCAGTTCTAGTTCTTCTGTGTTCTGATCTTAATAGTTCCACTGGTAAAAAACGTGAATGCGGAATATTGTAAACGATCTCCATGTAAACTGCTGTTTCTGTCTGTAACTTTTCTAAACATATGGAACACACAGATGGAAAATGTATGTTAAGTTCTGTCTGTGTACATTAAAAGGCTTTTAGTGGAACATTGGCTTTCTTATTAACCCAAACATCAGCAAAGGTTTGTTGTAATAAACATTAAGAATTTTTACAAATCTGGAGTTGGGCCTTAGCCTTGGGAAAGAACGGTATTTCCAAGTGTTAACACACAGTGCTATACATAATAAATATATGTGAACTCCCTAGGAATTTCCATGATCGCACAAATCTACAGGTTGTATAATGTTCTTTATGATTTTTGAGATGGACTGTATTGTCTCTTACAATGACAATGAATGTCAGGTTTGGACTTTGGTCTCTTTTGGGACACTAGAATTTGTATTTTTCTTACAATACCATATATACTCGAGTATAAGTCGATCCGAGTATAAGTCGAGGTACCTATTTTTACCTGAAAAATTTGTAAAAACTTATTGACTTGAGTATAAGTCGAGGGTAGAAATTATCACCACTACTGCCTTCTGATTCTGTGTTGTTTTTAGGCTTTAGTTGCCCTTTAAATGGACATCAGAATTCCCATACATGAATCCCACACAGTAATAGCCAAATCCATTACCAGTAACCTCCAATTCCTTGGCACTCCAGATGTTTGGAAACTACAACTCCCAGCATGCTTTGTTGCTGGGAGTTTCAGTTTCTAAACGTGTGGAGTGGCAAGGTTCAGTAAACTTTTAATTAAGCTTACCATCATTTACAATTCTCCTGAACCCCATATAGTAAAGGACTCTCTGACCCCAATAGTTAAAAATTTCACCTTAGAGTTGTAGTTTCAAGTTGTCATTTGCACTGTACTAGCAGCTGTTTTTTGCCCCAAACTGAGGAGACCCATCAGATTTACAGCATCCAGATGAGCAGTGACAGTGCTGAGTGAGTCCAGCAGCCAGACTACAGGAAGCAGGAAGTGTAAAGGCAGATCAGCTCCTGTAACTTTCTATGCAGGTTAACACGCCTCCACCTACTGGTTACTATTCGCAATTGCAGAATTTGGATCTAAATTAGGACTTGACCCGAGTATAAGTCGAGGTTTGGTTTTCAGGCTAATTTTAAAGCCTTAAAAATTCGACTTATACTCGAGTATATACGGTACCTTCCTGGTGGATTAATTAAAGGACAACAATAGGGGCTGTTTTTACCCCAGCCCTCCACTTACCTAAACTGCTAGGCCCTCACCCCTGGGTTAAGCGGCTAATGTCAACACCTTCCTTTTAAACTCTTCTCTGCCTCCCACTCCCAGCTTCTTATACAGCGTGTCTTCCTATAGGTCAGCGGGCCAATGTGGGTAGGATCAATGTGATGTTTGATCTGGAATAAATGCCAAAACAACTGTGATTTCGATCAGAACTTCACAACACGTTTCCCATCCAAAGTTTTTGTTCAGGTGGGAACGTTAAGGAGGTAAGTTGAGTAACGTATGGCCAGCTTAAACTTACTGTATGTGCATACAAGCTCACCAAGTTCATCACCACTCATCTTTGTTTTCTTTTAAAAATGGGTGAAATTGATATTATTGTAGTTTGATAGCCCTTAATGTAAATTCTAGGGTTCAGAGGTTATAATTTCCCTATATTTGTCCTTTCTAATCCATAGTCATCACATGTTGCTTTTCTTAATGTCTCTTTTTTATGATTAGTATTTAAATCTTTTCATTATTTGTATCTGTGTCACAGCTTTGTGGTAGGTTTTAGGGAAGATTAGAAGAACTGTCAGTACTTTTTGGTGAGTATATCTAAGGGTGGTCAGCAACCTACACCATTGGCCTTTATCAAGACGGTGGCGCCTGTGACATTAAGAGTTTTGTCTGTACCACTTGCGGTAACATCGCTGCCAGAATAACATTGTTGGCACTTGTTTTATTTAATGAAGCTCTGGCCAAAGTTTCACCCAATAAAGTTTTTATACTGATGTTTTTTCCGGCTTTATTATATAATTTGTGGCTGTTGAAAGTCCTTGTCTTTGGTGGTCTAGCAAATTCCAGTTTGTTTCCATCTTGTATTAAAAATAAAATCAACTCACACATCAGAAAATGAATCTTGACAGAAAACAAAATCAAACATTTTATATATAGGAAACGAATGGTTGTACTGTCTGCATGACAGAGGAAAGGCAACGCTCTGAGGAAATTAGCAACTCTGTTAATGGCCAATAGTAAGCAAAGGAAATTGTGAAGCAATTACAAAGGAAATCAAAGTACTGCAATAATTGGCTGTGGCAAAGTTTAGTAAAATGTGATCATTATATTGCTTCACACAAATTTATATACAGTATATTTACATTTGTTCTCAAAAATTAGAGAGAGTAAATCTGTTACCCACAGACCACAGCTAGTTTAACAAAACAATTAAAATTATTGCTAAGAAAGAGACATTGTTTTTATTGTGATGGGTAAAATCACTAGGAGACTGTTAAAATATGGGAAAATCCAAGTTCTATCCAAAGTTCTTTCTCGTTTGCAACACAGAGATCTGTGTGTGTTTATTTGCATAAACTAATGGGAACAAAGTATGTTTCTATCAATACATGTAATAAGCCCATCAGCTTGGCTGATTTCCACCTGCTTCACAGAGTTTCAGTTTTAGAGAAGATACAAAGGAAATACTTTAAAGGGAATGTCCACCCCCAAAACTAGAATTTCCCCCACTACTGCCCCTACTCTGTAGTGTAATAAAATCCTTATCTTACATCCCAGCTCCTGTAATGTCCCTGTAAATTCCTGGCCACCAGGAGCCTGGCAGGGAGGGAAATTGTTTCTGCCTCTGGCGTCCTCTCAGAGGTTTTTGGCTTGCTCAGAGCAGCCCTCCCCCCTCCCTCTCCCGCCATCTCCCTCCCCCTAGCATAAAACCCCTTTGGGTTACTGTAGGTCTCCCTCCCCCAGCCCCAACTGCTATATTAATATTTGCAGAAACTCCCCCGATGATTACTTACCTTACCTCTCTCCTCCGACGTTCTGGATAGCCGGAAGCCGCGTCCGTGATTGGCTGCCTCTCAGCCAATCAAAGACATGGGCTGCCGATCCGGCCCCCTGCTTGCAGTTTCATGCAAGCAGAGGGCCTTGACAGTACGCCGGAGGAAAGAGGTAAGGTAAGTAATGATCAGGGTAGTTTCTGCACATATTAATATTGCAGTTGGGGCTGGGGGAGGGAGACCTACAGTACCCCAAAAGTTACAAAAAGGGGTGGACATGCCCTTTAAAATGTCAAGGCCAAATAAACAGTACATATTTGGATAGTTAAAACAAAACAAACTCACATAGGTTATCCGTTCCTATATTTTTTTTAAAGACAGAAATAAGATCATGTTTTTCAGTCTTCAATATGTTTTCAGTCTTCAATATTTTCATATAAAAAATACTGTACTTTTCAATGTATATTTACAGTATTCAAATTATTCTAAAAAATATATTTTTTGATGAGATGGTAAAACAAATAGCAGGATGTTGGCCTTATTATTGGATTGAGATCAAAATAAAAACTCTGTCCCATGTGGGGCATTTTCAGGTGTCTTGTCCACCATTATATTTTCTCCAGACAGGTTATGACATAGAATTGTATTTATTAAGATTCAATATCAATTATGTCTAAATAAAAACCCTTTATAGTGATTGGAAAAAAAACAACTGCTAGTTATCCAGTATTGCCCAATTGACCAAAATATCTGCTCACCTTGATAGAGATCCATGCACCAGTTATTACCTGGCTAGATAATGAATACACAGTAAAGTAAGAGGTAAGTATTATTATTCCACAGGCACCTTAAAGGGCATGTACACTAGAAAAAAAGTAAATTTAAATTGACCATTACTTGGAAACCATAATTCTTCCCAACCACCACTTTTTTGTTGATTTGTCCCCTATTTCTTTAGGTTAGATGGCAGTGGTTAAAAGAAGGAGGGGGAAATACTGCTTCTAAGCAAAACATGTGCTGGATTAAAGGCATGCAGCAACACACACACCTCAGAGTAAGTGCTACTTACACATATTTATTTATAGACTAGACATTAAGCCCTTTACATTAACGGGTGCTAGAAGCCCAGAGACCCCCCTCAGTGTCCCAAGCCAAGAGACCCCCCTCAGTGTTCCAAGGCCAGAGTGCCCCCCTCTGTCCCAAAAGGCAGAGTGCCCCCCTCTGTCCCAAAAGACAGAGTGCCCCCCTCTGTCCCAAAAGACAAAGTCCCTCCTCTGTCCCAAAAGGCAGAGCCCCCCCCCCCCCCCCAAAAGGCAGCGCCCTCCCATCCCCAAAGGCAGAGTCCCCCCCTCTGCTCCAAAAGGCAGAGTACCCTCCTCTGTCCCAAAATGAAGAGTTTCCCCCCTCTGCCCTTATCTGTTTATCTGCTGTCGGTCTCCATGCCCCCGTCTGTGTTTCTTACGTTTCTCCCTCTAGTGGTGAATCAATTGAAACTGCAGGGACTCTCACACTCCCTCTAGTGGTGAGTCCATAGGAACTGCAGCGACACGCACACAGCAGCATGGACGCAGCAGATAGGCTTTTATTATATAGGATTAAGATGAGGAAAAGTCATTTTTTCGGTATAAAGGTATTTTTTCGGAATAAGGCATTCCTTTAACACCTCCATCCAGGAAAAAGTGTTATGCTATCCATACACTTGGACATTTGATAAAGTCATCATTCAATCCTCGAACCTATTAAATCTCTATCAAATGACCAGTGGTTTTACCTCTCGATGTCCCAATGAGATGCGATGTCTCAGTCAGACTGCTGCTGGTCTGGCCCCTTTTCGTGCACCGAAAAGGTAGAAGAATGCCAATGGAAAGAAGGCTGGTAAGTATTGTTAGCAGCATCTGATAATGCTAAAAACCTTGCAAGGTCGAGGCTTGGGGGTGGGGGGGTGGACATACCCTTTAATCTTACAAATAAGAATAAACAACAACTGACAGTTTCTTATTCTGTTTAATTTGTTTTTTTTATTTAATGATGTCACCAATGGGTTCGCATGATGTTAAGAGCTCTATGTACATCAATGTATTAAAAAACAGTAATAATTTTAAGACATTTTTGCACAAGTTGCAAAAAAAGTTGTGTTTTTTTTTGTTATTTTGTTGTTTTTTTTTTTTTATTAAAATATCCTATTATTAAAGGATAAGTACACCATAAGTTAGGGTCACTTGTTATGGTCGCACACTCTGCGGCAAGATGACGCATGTGCAAGGAGCACACAGGGCTTACCAAATGAGGCTATCCAATCAGGATGTATCTGCAAATGTCAGAGGGGCAGAAAAAAAATTCATCTACAGATAAACAAGATGTCAGCAACTTTGAATCTTCAAAGCTAGGCTCTGGAGGGACATAGGGAAAAAAATGCCAATAGAATTTTTAAAGCTGCAGCTTCCAAGTGACCATAACTTTTTCAGATTGAGAGAATATACATCTAGACTGGAGTTGGTTACCATATTATCTCTGCAATATTAAAAGTTTTAAGCTTTGTAAACTGTGTGTCATAAAAAGCAGAATAATACCAAAGCTACAAAATGATCCTTGAGAATGCACAGACTGGAAAAAATTGCATTGGGAGAGCAAAATAAAATCCAGAAATATACTATACACGGTATATCATTCAATTTGGCAAGGACAGTAGAAGGCTAAAGGTGTTTTTTGTGTTTTAGATACAGAATGCTTTTCTGGAATATTCTACTGAGAATGATAGATGCTGGATTTAATTACTCTGCAGGTTATAGGAATATCAACCCCAGGTCTGATCTCTTAGACATTTTTATACTGTTGTAATGCTCACTGTGGCTTGTATAAAAACACTATTAATCAGTCATTATATTTTACTGGGTCGTTTTTCTGTCAAGCAGGGATCCATTGTAGTGATTACTCTTATATTGGTGATTTATACTCCTGCCTTTTATTTTGCCATTAAATACAACAATCCCTAATTTATATTCCTTTAGTGAGTTGAAATAAGAAGGGTAAAAAGTCCTTAACAATGCAGTCATTAGCAGTCATGCTTGCTTGTATAGGCTATTGGTCTTTATATATCACACCTAGGACATTTGATCCACATTGAAATAAAACATATTCACTAAATCCCAAACGTAAACATCTGGAGTAAAATCATGTGTTACTTATTTCATTCAAAGGTGATCTGTGTCTATGAAGGTTATGTGCATTTTATCTATTTAACTGAGAATGTTTTAGTTGTGTATTTTTTAAAGAAATTACATTGTTACAGTTAGATAAGCAAAGATGGAAAATAATTCATTTAAATATATAAGTGTAATATTAGAAATTCCATATATATTATGAAATAGATAATAAGATTATAAATTATGTTGGACCTAAAGCTTTCAATAAAGTCTAAACATTTATGATAAATAAGATGTGTTTTTTTTAGAAATAAGAGCTTCTCTAGGATTAAAGCACAATGAAAAGTAAAAACATTGGTATAATATTGATATAAATATCTGCTTTTTGAGAAGACTGGATTGTATATATCAGTGTTGGGAATAGGGTCTTCAGTCATTGCCACCATTGAAACATTGACATTTTGTTGTCAAAATGGTCTTTTTAAGGCAGTATTTCTAATATGCCAAAAAAAAAAAAAACAACGTAAGTACATTTTGACAAAGAAATTTATGGAAACCGCTGAGTTGGGACATCTCTAGTTATTTATACAACGGACAGTCAAGCAGATTGATTGAGTTTTATTGAGTTTGGGTCAGCCACTTCTTTACAAAAATATTATAATTGTTATATTTTTATCATATATTTTCCAATAGAACAAATAACCAGTTGATAAGCTCCAAATCTTTGGGTCTTTTGGGCAATCGATTCAAATATTTGGAGGGAGGCAAGAGAACCCAAGTAGAGAAGTAAAATACTGACAGCAATCTGTGACTGAAACATCTCATTATCTTACAGTGAGAGACAAATAAAGGTTTGTAATATTTATACATTTTAACATGTCTTATAGTACAAAAGTCCAAGAATAAAAACATAATAAACAGTGCAGGACAATAACGTAACATGTTAGATAGAAGACTTTTTCTCCTTTGAATATTATCAAACTGACCCTGATTTGAGGCCAACATCACTTCAAGCGTTTATATAACTTGAGGTTATTTATTTTACAGGTATGTTCTTTAAATAAGTTATATTGTGCAGTTGAAAGAAGCACTGTGTCTGCAGAAGTACAATTGGCTTAGTGAAGTTATTACAACTTTATCCAAGTCACTTTATCTTTACAAAGGGAAAAAAGACATAACACAGAGCCAAGACACCAAAAGTATGAAAATATAGACTTGGTTTATAATAAAAGTATTATTTAATCTTAAAAATAAACTATCAGTGCAAAGATGAGACTCTCCAGAAAACCCATAGCATACAAATCCTGTTTTACAAGGACTAGAAGCATTTTACTCCCTAAATTCACAGATTAATGGTTGTGCTTTTTATCAGTATTTCTCACGCAGAGGACTGTTCAACATTCAGTAAGCTAAATACATAGTTACATAGCATTGGAGGTTTAATAAAGACATACACCCAGTCCAAACTTTATAGCCTATTCATGAGCCTTACCTAACTGTTGATCTAGACAAAGGCAAAAATAAAAACCAAGCTGATAAGGGGAAAGAAATTCCTTTCAGACTCCGAATGTCAATAAGAAAGAATCCCGGTATCAACAAAAACTATATGTATCAATATCGGTAATTTTCAATATTTCTTAATTTTAGAAACTTACCCAACCCCCTCTTAAAGCTTACCATAAACCTTATCAGCTTACCATAAACTTACCATTTCCAAATCTGCTGGAAGAGAGTTCCATGGTATCACTGTTCTTACTGTAAAAAAATGTTTCCTAACCTGAAGCTGAAACTTTTTCTCTCCTAATCTTAAAGGATGTCAACAAGCTTTCAAATGATCTTATTAATATCTTTGTATAAAGTGATCATACTCCCATGCAATCACAGCTTCTTCAGTGCAGACAGCCCTAACTTATCCCTTCCACTTTGTAAATTGGTTGCCCTTCTCTGAACTCCTTCCTTTTCCAAGATTTCCCTTATATATATGGGATTCCAATTTGCACCGCATGTTCCAAATGAGGCCTTACCAGTGCCTAGTAAAAAGGGGGAAATACAATTTTTCTACCTTGAATCTATACCCCTCTTCATACAAGACAATATATTGCTAGCTCTATTAGTTGCTGCCTAGCACTAACCTGTATACTAGAACCCTAAAATATTTTCCAACAAAGATTCACTGCCTGTCACAACCCCCCACTCCGGTCTGGTGATCTACTTATCAGTTGTCAAAAAATGCACTCCAACTAACTGAAAAGTCAAATAAAACAGAACAGAGATGGAAGGTTAGTGAACAAAAATACTCACACACTAAAATATATCTTAATATTTATACGGTAAACTGCCACCACATTCCGAGAATAACCTGCTAAATATATCTAAGAGGTTATACACACCCCTAACTTCTAAAGATCCTGTAAGGAAAAGGTTATCCACACCTATAAATCCTACACACCGATATGTATATATATCTAAACAGTAATTCTCATAAGGCAACGTTACTTCGAAAACAAGGTTCGTTTTGGGATATATTCAGAACACTTAGCCTTCAAATTATTTTATATCATTTATTAAAAGAACAAAAGAGTGCATAAAAAGAAATATGCCTTATAATTATTCTTTGTTCAGCTATTCCTATGCCATTTTCTCTTTTCGCTAGATTGCTTTCTTGCATTCCTTATTACAGTATATGAGCTTGAGGGATTCTTTTAATAGTGTAACATTTGCTTTTATAAAGCAATGTCCAACTTTAAATTGTAAGTAAAAGGTAAAATAAAATGAACAGAATTCTATATACTGTATGTGCCATCTTTGTAAAGAATTTGTAAAGGAAAAACGTAGCAGTGCTGAAAGCATCAAACTCCCAAGTGCTTTAATAGGTGTTCTGGAAAAGAGTAGCTTACGGGTAGATTTCAATCAACCAGGATTGATTCCCTGCCTGGTTCATACCTATTTCACATCTCTGAACTCCCAAGGTAAGTTTGAAATTAGCCTCGATCTGAAAGAGGATAATCACATGAAGTGAGTTTTTAGTAAGGATACGATCCAGGATCATGCCTGGTTGCTCCTTGGAGCAGGTGCAGTTTTACAATTAAGACTTAGCCAATCAGTTTGTGTATATTTTTTCAGAACTACAGTATACAGTAACGCTGAGGTTTGTGTCAATTTATTATATAGGATCATTGTGTTCAAACATTCTATTATGGTCTTAAACAAAGGGCTAGTGTGACTTTAAGATCAGAGTAGAGATTCAATTTCATCTTTGTGGCAGTTAAGACATGCCTTTAGAACACCAGCTTATAGCTAATGGACGAAAATGCAGGTCGATTGCGGCTCTGTGTAATCAATTATTCCCCATAGTGTGAGAAATGAGAAAAATACAAAATAAGATAAAACTGGATTATGCACTAAATGAAAAGGAAGACCATGTATTCACTTACAGCCATACAAATTAAGGCATGATTGTGAACAACTGTCCTAAGAAGGTAGAGAGAGAGGGGGAGAAAATTAAGAAATGTCTTTAAGACATTCAGGGAAACTGTTAAATATGTGGGGGGTCTGAGAAGGTAGAAGTCTGGAGGACAGAGTATTTTATGGAGTACTGAACATATTCCAAGGAGAAAGAGCAGTACTTACATGATTTTGTTGTCTGAGAAGTACAGAATAGATATTGTCATCTTGTATGAAGATTATTACTAAAATCTTTGGCATGCTTGTTGCTTTTAGTGCTCTTAGTTGAACTTCTTTGTAACCTCCAGACTTCCAAAATATGAACTTGTTCACTATAATGTGATACTCAGCCCTAGTTTTGCTCTACCCATGGGAGAATGCAACTTTAAGGTTTATAGCTCCACAAACCGCATCTGGTAATTAATTCATTAGGAATATTCAGTAATAAAAACCTACCACCATCTGTGTCTGAGGATGTGAGAACTGTAGAATGGAAATAATATTTAGGACAGTTATGTAAATATTCAACCTTTTACTGGCTTTTATAGAGGAGTTAATGTTGGTCACAGGCACAGAACATTGGATTTATAAATCCTATGTTCTTAAATTGTCTTCAGTTTATTATTGCACAGATGTGGTTAGAAAAGCAGATTTATTCTCCAACTCTCAGAGGTAGAGCCGAATTAAGGGCAAAGTGGGCCTTAGACAAATGGTGAGTCTTGGGGCCCCCTCTGTTAAAAATGTTATAGTCATCAACCAATCAACTCTTATTAGTTCCCCAAAAACACAAATAAAGTTTCAAAACAGTATTATTTCTCCCATAATACACATTTTTGTACATACTTTATACACCTCACTGCTTATTTATTCCTGTCGTACTGTGATCCAGGAAAAAAGTGGGTGTGGCCTGTGTGTGTAGGAGTGGTTTTTGGAGGTGAGTATGGTGAGCTAACTAACAGTGGCTAGTGAACTGGATGGCTGACTTGACACTAGCTGATGGTTTTGAGGACTGGCCTAATGGTGACTGCTGAACCCTCCAGACCTCTAGTTCAGTAGATACTATTAGGTCAGCCCTACAGTTCAGCAGACACTGTTAGGCCAGCCATCTGTTCACTTGACACTGTTAAGTCAACCCTCCAGTTCACCAGACACTGTTAGGTTAGCTCTCCAGTATACCATACACTGTTAGGTCTACTCCTTAGTTCACAGACACTGTTATAGTCAGCCCTCCTGTTCACCGGCCAGTTACAGTCATCCCTCCAGTTCTCCAGCCAATGTAAGGGCAGCCCTCCAGTTCACCAGACACTGTTAGGTAAGCCCCTTCAGTTCAGTGGGTACTAGGAACCTGCCAATGTTGCCTTGTGGGTAACCGACTCTGTTTAGAGGGACATCAATACATTGTTCTCAGACCTCCAGTTCACAAGACACTGTTAGGTTAGCCCTCCAGTTCATCAGACACTGTTAGGCTGGGTACACACAGAGGGACTATTTGTCCCTAGCGAGTGCTCGGCCAGGACAAATGTCCATCGGTCACGGCAAATTCGGAGGTGCATTCTGTGCATTCCGACACATCCGATCGAACGTTCATCCGATCCAGACGAACAAGCGATCGAGGTTGGTCGTGGCCGTCTGCCCCACACCAGCCAATATTTTCAGCCGACTGACCGAAAGTGCCGTGAATCGGCCGAAAATGTCTGCTAGTGTGTATCCAGCCTTAGGTCAGCCCTCCAGTTCACCACCCACTGTTTCAGTCATCCCTCTAGTTCACCAGACTCACACCGCATCCTTAAATTAAATCTATTTTACTTGGAGGTAAATGGAACATTGCTTTTTTGTGAGCTTACACAGCCATTAAGGAGGCGGGAAACAGCTGTCAGTGATTGGTCTTGACATTACCACCGTGGCCTTCTATTACCCAGAAGGACTGGGAGCTGCCTATAAGAGTCCATATCTCTTCAGGGACATCATAGAGACAGGTAACTATAGCAGATGTTTGGAGGGTCCTGAAAGTAATATAGGTTTTTGTGGGAGATGTGGAAAAACCCTTCATGAGCAAAAAAAATATTCCTAGGAGAATGGAATTGATATTTCCTGATATAGAATTATTGTACAAACAGAGTACCATGTTCTTTGCAGTGGGACATCAGCTAATTCTGTATACATTTCATATTTGATTTCAACAAGGCTACAGGTCATATCACGAATGACTGACAAGTCATTGACTTGTGTGCAGCATGTAATAGCATGGGGCTTTTCAATAAAATACAAGCAAAACAACTCCTATGGCTCCTGACTAGACATGGACAAACTCACTGAAATCTTTTCTGCTTGCGGATTCGCTGATTTTCGAAAACATTTGAAAATTCTCAAGTAGACCCATTGTAGTCAAAGAATCTACAATAATGGTGTAAATAGCAATGGTAACTTTCTGTAAATGGTCAAGGAAAGTCTCTTTAAAAGGGAATTGTGTCACTTACAATATGAGAGCCTGTTCTCTAACCTAATCTAAGTAATCATAATTTCAGTGAAATCTTGATTTGAACTCTTCTAAGCATTTGCTGGCAAATAGCACCTTTAAATATTGAGTTAAAAAACGGAGTAAGATGTTTTTTCTTGAGCTCCAAAACATTTTTAACAGATGTGTGGCTTTTCTCAAAATAGTAACACATAATAGAGACTGCTTGTAGCTGTTCTCTGCCAAGTGTATGTGGGAATGAGAAAACTTACAATCATATTTCATGTCTATTGGATGATCCAGAAATGATTGATTTCTGCAAGCTTTCTCCTTTACGACTTACTTGACAATTAAGCCATGTAAGCAGTGTAAAGCCATTTCAGGCAACAATAAGCAAAGTCTAAATCCATTTTATAAATAAATTGACAACAATTCCAAGGGGAACACTGCACTAATTTAATTTGTACGTATTTTAAATAAAACAGATAAGTTCTAAGTTTACTAAAACTGAGGGAAGTGAGGGCGTCACTCTTTATATTAACTAAGGATTTCAAAAAATTCATGTAATTGAACATAATTCTTATGTTTTTCTGTATAGAACGAGAGTAATAATTGCCCATGTGACCCCCTATGCTTGCACTGTAAATACATGTATCTTTATTATTGTGCTTTTATTTTGTAACTATATTAATGTGTGTGCGTCAGAGAGACACATTGTAAGTTAGAACACCCATGCATCCAGGTGCATTTCCTCAAGAAAGTAAAAATTAGACTTTATGCTTTAGATCCTGGTGCATTTAAAGGGTAAGTGCACTGTAAAAACAAGTTAGGTATAATTGAAAGCAGCAGCAGTAACTAATCATCCCCCCCCCCTTTTTTTTCCAGGCCCCTCTTCAACCTACCTGTGGTGATGGAAAGTTCCTGACATCTTGGATCTGCAGTCTCTTTCTCTTAGCTCCGCCCTCCATTCTCCTCATTCAGCAGATCCCAAAGAGCATTTTCCGTGCGCACGTGTGCATGTGATGTCATCGAGCCACGCCATGCATGTACAGGTAGGCTCAGGAGGGAGCTAGGGGAAAAAAAGGAGGCGGGGGAATGATGCTGCTTTCAATTACACCTAACTTGTTTTTACAGTGTTCTTATCCTTTAATTAAGAAAGTGATGTGGGGGGGATTAATTATTATTTATTACATATCCCTGTATGTCACCGCAATAACAATGTGGCTGATATACACAGCAACTGCAAACAATGGGCTATATTTCTAAAGCCACGGTATCACTTTTTAGTGATACCGCGACTTTAACAATGTGTATCGTAAATTTACTATCGTTAAACCGATGGAGATTAACAATCGGTTTAACGATCGTAAATTTACGTACGATTTCGGTTTAACGAAATCGTACATTTACGATCCCCATAGAATACCATTGCGGTAGTTTACTACCTCACAGTATTCTTCGATCAAACGTTTGTCGTAAATGTATGGTCACGATCGTAAATTAACTAAAAAGCGATACCGCGGGTTTATAAATATGGTCCCAATATACTGTGATAATGTATTCTGTGCCTTTACTACTTTACATATGAGCTTCTACATTTGAAATAATGCATTCATGGATTTACACTAGAGATGGGAGAAACTCACCAGTTTCATTCCGTTTTCGCATTCTTGGACCTTGGTAAAATCCCGAAGATCAGTGTTCCCTCTAAAGTGGCGCACACACAAAAATCTTCTGGAATGTAAGTGCTGTGGTATGGAGCACACAAAATTTACATTTGCATGCGCACAGAAAATATATTTCTGCACACACAGCCAATTTGAGCTTAGAGGGAACATTGCTGAAGGCCAGAAAATCCGAAAACGGAACGAATTTTCAATTATTATTGAATGCTCGAGACTATTTTTGATAATTTTCGGAAAAGCCTCGAACTTTTGATAATCCTCGAAAATATGATCACAGACTACTGTCGAGTTTCTCATTCGAATGTTTGATAATTATAGAAAATAGGCTCCGAAATCCAAATGATCCGTCCGGATGGGACATTCTGATTTCAGAACAGAGGGGTTCCAAGTCGGACCCATATCCTATCTCTAACTAACACAGCCACAGATGATACTGACAATTATTATATTAGCTTTTTTTATTTTTTCTTTCCTCCAGATGGATCCGGAGGCAGCGTAAATTGCAGAAAAATGATTGGGTCCATATTATTATGTAATGGAGTATGCCAGTTTGCTTCACTCAAATTTTCAGTAGCTCAAATATCCTTGTCCTCCCCTGTAGTACCCAGGGGTGCCCCAGATATTTTAAGACCCTAGAAATACCCCTCTTAGGACTGAGTTTAAATAGAAATAGATGGTAATGATTTTAGGGCTCTCGGAATTGGGTTTAGAGATAGATAAAGGAAAAAGTAATAAAAACATAAAAAATACTTTTTGGTGTCTGTATTTTGTTATTTTTCTTTCTTCATTTCCTCCAGATTTTGATATTTCCTGTGATTTGCTTTTCCATCATATGGAGAGACAAGAATATTGTAAAATTGTTCCCTACTTAATTTATATTTCTAGCAATTACCCACCTTAGTTTTTAGTGTAGATTTTATTTCTTACAGTATACAGCACTACATATTATTCAGTACTTAATACAATTAATACAACTTTTAATAGTAAATATCTTAATCCAATGTCTTCATGATTGTGGGGAAACCAGAGTACCCAGGAGAAAGAACAGGGAGAAATGTCCAAAGAGCAATAAGTCCACTCAAGCACACCACATATGGCAATCTACCCCCTATCCAAGGGGTCACAATCTTTCAAAATACAAGATGGAGAGAAGCACACTAAATGTATGCTTTGTTAATAAACAATTGGACATTTACATAGTGTGCTTCTCTCCATCTTGTATTTTGAACAATTGCCCGATCGTAGGGAAAGTTAGTGTTTAAATAAGTATTGGTGATGGACATGTTTCCCTGACCATTTGCCAGGTCACAAAGCCATTTAAAGTAAGTTACCATTGCTATTTTATTTGTAATTAACTAGAACTTTCCAAACTTTTCCCCTCATTTACTTTAATGGGTTTGTTTTCGAACTATAGAAATTTAGAATTTTTATTAAAGTTCTATAGTTTGGAAACAAAACGAACTTTTGAAAGTTTGTCCATCTCTACTAACCGTGGTTATAATAAACAGAATCATGAGTGCCAAAAAGTGAAGGAAACTACCTGTCCAGAATAGTCCCTATTCTGAATTAAGATGTCGATGTCTAGATAGCAGTGGGGGCAGCTGAGAACTGCCTGGGTCTTGCCAGCAATGGTTGGTAAGAGACAGCAGATTGAGAATACTATTAATATAACATTATTTTACAAATATATTTGTATATATGAATTAAATAACAACAAACTATGTTAACGCTACCCAATAGCATTGCACATCCAAAACAAGTCCTGTGTGTATGCTTGGCCTGCTATAAAAGGGACATTTCACTGTGTGTTGCCCTCTAACCCCCCTTCTGCTCACTTGATGCTCGTACAGTATTCAAAATAATTTGTTCCTAATTCTAAAATACCTGTGAAAAGGTTTTGTACATTTCTGTTCGGTGTAAGATCCTACAAAATGCTGTTTTAGTTGGTTGGTGTCTACTGGATAGAAAAAGGGGAATATAGAAAAATAAAATTTTTATGTGTAAATGTATTTCATATTTTTCACCAAAAAATCCAGTTAAAATACAGAAAAACTATAGTTTTTAAATACAGTTTTTGAGTTTTTCATTTTCCTTATTTCAGTAACCTCAACAATTTTAATCTTCTGGCACTGAGTAGGTTAAGGCAAAAAAAAAAAGAAAGAAAAAATTGTGTTTCAATTTAGAATGTTTAATTACATGGCACTGCGAGGACTATTTGTAGCAAAGCCAAAGGAATGTTGATATTTAACTATTTAGCAAGATTGCTGCCAACACAAATCCAACATTGGACTGGGCAATTTAATGTCCAGTTCTGTTTTGCTCAGGCCCTGCATTAATGTTGTGAGATACTGTAGTGCCAATGGTGAATGATAAATGGATGGATCAGTATGTGAAGGAGGGCTGATTACATTGTCAAGACAAACAATGATGAGAGACAGTGCCTTGTTTTTTTACTTACATCGGTGTTTGCAGCATCAAAATAATCCTATAGGGACATTTTTCAACAGTTCCCTGAATTCTGAATTTGTTACAATGCTTGTGAAAAAATAAAGGGGAAGTTTAGTGGAAAAACATTATTATTTAAATTACATATACCATAGTATTCTCAAATTATATCTTAATTATAATTAATTAACTCTTAATTCTTTCGACTTATTTAATAATTTTTTTTTTGCTTTGCTATGGTCATGGTCAGTATTGAGCTGCTATTTCCGGTTATGTAATGGTCCTTTTGCTCCCAGGATGCACCCCTTCCTTGAAATGTTCCTAAGAGTAGAGATGTTGGAAATTGTTGAGTTTTGTTCCGTTTTTGGATTTTCGAAATTTTCTAAATTTGAAAATGAACCCATAAAAGATTTAATAAAAGATCTTATCGTGTAAAATGGTGCTAATTTTGCCCCAAACAATCAGAATTTATTTAACATTTGAAAGCTAAAATATGATTGGTTGGGGCAAAATTAGCACCATTTTAAACAATAAGAACTTTTATTGAATAACCCTGAATGTGAGAATTTTTTTTTAACGTTTCTGTCCACTTTGAGGGACAAATAGTAATACTAGGTGACTGTAAATGACACAGTGACCTGGGAAATGGTCTGGGGAACCCGTAAATAGAACCAAAACTTATTTTAAAACTTTTTTTAAAGTCTTTCCTCACTATCAGGCTGTTTTCGAGCTTCCCCATTCTGTTTTCGAAAGTTACTGAATTCAAGGGTTACCGGTATTACAAATTCGAGGGTTACCAAAATCGTTTCTTGCTTTCGAGGGTTACAGAAATCGATCATTACTTTTAAGGGTTACCGAAATAGATCATTACTTTCGTTTTGCGGTTTTGATTTTTGATTTCGATAATCGTCTATTTTCGATTTTGATGATTATCGAAATTTCGAAAAAATCAACTTCGAAACCCTCAGATTCAATTCGAAACCGGGTTCTATTCGAACCCACATTACATCTCTACCTAAGAGTAATTTCTACTGATTTTCTGATGGATGAGTCAAATATGCTCAAATCTCTACTGAGCAGTTTAGTCAACTGGGACTATAATGGACTACTAGAGGTCCTCGAAACAGTCAGTACTTATTTATTCACAGTATGCACAGAGAGATTGCCAAATGGGCAGATTATGGTCATTGAAATAAGAAAATTAAGTTGAAATGAGGAAATTAAATGGCTGTTCTAATACTACAATGGGTGATTCAATAAAAAAAAAGTTTTCTGTTATGGGAAACAAAAATTAGCTTTCAAGTCCAATAGATGATCTCAATAATTTGGCCAAACACAGTTATTGTTTTCGACAGATTATTTATAATTCAAATGAAATTTTGGATTTGTATAAAGATTCAAATGTTTTGTACGATCAACACATAATACATTCCTGTCACCAACATCTTTGTGATAACCATTGTTTTTATGACATTTTATGATGATTTGGGGGGGGGGGATTTGGAGAATCTCACAAGAAAGCACAGGGGATTTGGTAAATATTTAGTAAGAGAGCTCATTTTATACACAAACATTGGAAAGAAGAATAAAATATTCAATAAATGACCTGATACTGTACGTATATAAACAGATTGTAGTCTGGAGTGTAAAGTTCATTTCTCTGTGTAATGTAGAAGAGGTAATGGACTATTAAATTGACTATCAAAGAACTAGACTGCAATGTCAGATGTAAAGTAACACATTAACACATAATAAATTAATCATTCGAAACTCACTTTATTGTGGACATTTGTTTTGTGTTTAGGGAACAGTTTAACTACAAAATAAACACAGACAAAAATATTAGGTGCTTTGTAACGCCCATTGCATCTGTTCTGTACACAAAACATCATTTTGTTGTATGTCTTTTGTGTCATAAAATTTTAATGAAAGGGCCCATGTAAAATCTAAAAATCATGATTCTCAACGAAACACATCACAACACCTGTTTCTCATCAGAATAGACCACTAAATCCTTTCTCCAAAACTGAGATGCTGAAAACTGGTACCAAAGTATTTCAGTGCTATAAAAATGATGTAACCAATCGGATGTTTGATTTTTACTGGGTTGTTAGATAACATCTGATTAGTTGCACATTAATAGCATTGGCATTCTTCTGCAACTCTTATTACATCAGCCCCAGTATCAGCAACCTCCGCATACACAATCTACTTACTTTCATGCATACAGAGTAGGGAAAATCCCGAAGATCTGAAAATCCCGAAAATCTGAAAATCCAAAGCCGGAACGAATTTTCGATAATTTTAGAATGTACGGAGCTATTTACGATAATTTTCAAAAATAGCCTTAAACGTTCGAAAATGATTGAAAAAAGGATCGATCCATCCAGATTCAGACAGAACATTCGGATTTCGGAACCGAGGAGTTTCGTGTCTGATCTGGGTTCATGTCAATAGAGAGCTGTATACCCTGCAAGCAACATCTGTAAGGAGGCACTATGAATCATAGGGGAGTTTCCTTAATAGGTGGTTAACTTATATATTACACCTGCAGATTTGTTTGCTAGGTGAAGGCAGATTTAGGCTCCATTTACACAAATGACTGTTCCTCATTCCTACGTTGTCAATGGCATGTCTGCTAGGAAAATGCTGCATACAGCATATATCGCCAAAACATCTGGCACCGCTAGAAAAACACAATACGAACGACGAACAGTCATGTGAAAGTAGCCCTAGAGGCCAACAACCAAATCTGTACCTAACACATTTCTAATATTTTATTGTGAGACTTCTGTGTCATCAGGTAGCAAAAGTTCTGCTAAAACATACCAACAATTTTGTTATAAGGTAATAAAATAAAGGTATTTAGAAATGGTGGTTATTTCCTAAAGATGTATCCCATTGAATGTGAGATCTACATGAACATGTTTATACTGCCTGCTTAGAAAATGAATAGGGCTATAAAACAAGGGCTTAGACTTGGGGTGAGAGGATCAAGCAGATTACAGGCCAGGGAGTAAAGTTAAAATAACACCTCGTATTTTGTAAAATCTCTTCCACAATGCATAGGAGATAACAAAACATATTGAAGCATTTCCTGGGCATTTTATGTGCCTGTAATATTTTTATTTCATCCCAGACAGATCAATTGGTTCTGTTTAGTTCTACTGGATTATCACCGGAAAGGACAGCCTGACACCCTCCCATCATCCTCCCATCAGGTTAAAGTAACTCCAGTATGGAATGTTCCAACTAGTTTTCTGTATGTATTAATACCAGTAATTCTCAATATTATTTAGTTTTAGAAACTTATCTAGGCGACTTTTAAAGCTATTCAAGCCACAGTTTCACCATTCCCACTGTAAAGAAACCATTCCTAGCCTGAAGATGAAACGTCTTTTTTTCCAATCTTAAAGGAGAACTAAACCAAAATGTTTATTCTCTTATAATCTGCTAGCATCTCCCCTCAAGATCCCCAATAAACTGTATATTACCACTCCAGTAAATAGCATTAAAGTAAATGTAATCCCCTGAAGAACTGGACTGTGAGTATGTTCACTGTCTGGTCCCAAATCACACTGGGAATGCTGGGAAATAAAGCACAAATCCTAAGTTAGAAAGGTAACTATTCAATATAGAGCTACCCAGCACTTGGTCAAGGATGGTTACAATAACAAAAAAACAAGATGGGAATGTACATTAAGGTCCCTTAAAATAAAAAGTCTTCTGGCAGAATTGTTGAGGGAATGAATGCGCCTTGTTATGTAGGGTCTTTGATGTACCAAAGAAATGAATGAAAGCCATTAAAGTCCTAATATAAATATATAGTAATGCACTCCTAAAATCAGAATTGGCTTTGTTAAAATGAGTTTTTTTTATTTTTGTTCTTTCTAGGTCAATAGTTACTGAATTATGAATAACAGAACTTTAAAGGCTTCGGTTTGTCATATCGTTGCTTCAGCTGTAATCGCAAAGCTGCTAAGAATCACTTTCTGTCAGTCCATGACATCACTGGGTGGCATAATGCCAAGAAAAAGCATTGCCTCATTATTTATATTGTAGGAAAACACATCTAAAGGTACAACACAAAGTCCTAACCCTCAATCGACCCTCCAACTAGAGAATATGACCAAGGAATATCTATCTAAATATAGTATAGTATACTATATACTAGTATAGCAGAAGGAGGGGCTGGGAATGAGGGAACGTGGTCTGTAAGTACCTTTTGAGCCGATTTCAGGGTTTTAAACCCAGCGAGGTCTACGTTTACAATTTAAAGTGAACAAATAATGATTTAAAGTCTCACATTGCTCCCTATGTTCCACAATATGTACAGCTGAATGTTTTATATTTGTGTTTAATAGTTTCAATAAACATTTAAATTAAAACACCAACGTAACAAAGAAAATGATTTTAGTTCAAAAAACAACAATAGTCACTTTACAAGTCACAAGGGATCTTGCAACTTGTTCATTCAGCTGTGGGTTAGCTTGGCCTTACTATGGTGTAAAAATACAGCTATGGGCAGATTGTATTTCTTCCTATAACAGTTTATTGTAAGGCAATGGAATGTTTCTGTTTTTTTTATAGCTGTACATGTATTTGGAGCGCTCTTACAGGGAGATTCAATAAAAGTTCTTATTGTTTAAAATGGTGCTAATTTTGCCCCAACCAATCAGATGTTAGCTTTCAAATGTTAAATAAGATCTGATTGGTTGGGGCAAAATTAGCACCATTTTAAACGATAAGAACTTTTATTGAATAACCCTGTATGTTTGTAATCTAAGATGTAAGGAAAGATAATGAACAGAAAAACAAAAGTCAGCAATGACGTTAGACCATTTGATAAAGGTATTTTAGTAGAACAGCCGTTCAGGTGGGGGGGGCTGTTACCTTTGAGGCCAGTTCACCTTGGTTTTAAGGGCATCTTCACCCTTAAAACAAAAAACTGGCCAATAGTCAGTTACCTGCCCCAAATACAACTGATATATTTAGCGCTTTATTAGATTCATTACTAACCAGATATTTAAGGATATTATTTGTTCCCATTCTGTTAGATTAAAATGGCTCCTCCTCCCCATGTAGTTGGTCAAAGCTGTGACTGCTGACATCACAACCAATGATTGACTGCTGTTTCCCCTCCTGCCTCCACTGCACATGCTCAAGTTTATAAAAAGCTAATTGAGAAGAGGGAGGAGACCTTTGCCAGAAAATAACTTATCATTAAATATCTGATTATAAATATATGTAATAAACTGGTAAAAATAACAGTTGAGGTTGTCAGATAACTAAAACATCACCAGTTTTAAGGTTATATATGCCTTTAATGTATGCATGACATTTACGGCCACTGTTGTACATTAATAGTGATAACATGCGGTATCGATACTGTTATGTTTAAAAACTGTCTCCAGCTCTATACAATTGAATTTTCAGATTTCCCATCTTGTATATTATGCATCTGTTTTCTAAATGGTGTCTATCCTCACTCTGGGATTCTCTTCCTTCTCCTTTTCTTCCTTATAATCTGGTGAATCATACACATGTCACATCCAATTATTTGTGGAAATGATCAAAAGGTAGGATTAGACTCTCAGTGAAAATCCACATGTTTTCTACTTGTACAGAAAATTTGTGTTAGTCAGTGTTCCCACTGGAAATCTCAACTTAGATACGTAATGCTATGCAGTATGTTTAAGAATATTCAAAAGAAACATAAATTAATATTTTCAATATAGTTATTATTATTAGAGATGGCTGAACTCACTAAAACCCGCAAACAGACCAATCGAATTGTGAGTTAAAAAATCTGAAAAGTTCCACCTAATAAGGTATAAATAGCAATGGTAACTTACTGTCAATGGCTTAGGGAAAAATATTTAAAAACACTCAGGGAGATTCAATAATAAGTTCTTATCATTAAAAATGGTGCTCATTTTGCCACAACCAATCAGATCTTATTTAACATTTGAAAGCTAACATCTGATTGGTTGGGGCCAAATGAGCACCATTTTTAACAATAAGAACTTTTATTGAATAACCCTGACTGTTCAGTACCAGAAAATTCATGCACTTTTTTCATGCGTTTATCATATTTCAATTTGAAATTTCTAGAATTATATCAAAAATTTCCATTTTTAATTGAGACAATTCTCGATTGTTTGATTATTATTGAAAACAGTTCAGCGGTTCGAAAAAATCAGAAAAATTCAGAAATCCGCAAAGTCCAAGAAATCTGTGAAATCCGCCTTGGAACAGGTTCAGATCCATCTTTAATTGCTATTAGTAGTGTTCTTATTATTTCAATATGTGCATACACAATTTATCAAATATGTTAGCCTATTATAGTCCAATTTATATATATAAGAAAGGAGCAAAGGTACATTCAAGATAGATTTTGGAAAAAGAACTTTTAGTATCACTCAGGTTTGCACCACAGCAAGGAAACAATTAATGGCGTTTGGAAACAAACCTAGTTTTTTTACTCAGTACTGGCAGTTTTCAAAATCTGCGGATCCAATATAATTTTCAAAATTTACAAAACATGATAGAAAAATCGATTATTATGTAGAAAAATTGGAAAATTGTGTTCGAAAATTAAAAATTGCTACTGAATATTCCAAAATTGTGAAAAATTGTATTTGTTTTAATTGGGATTAAATCGGATTTCTGTATATATTTGTTGCATATAACACATAAACCTTCGGAAAGTGGAAAAAAAACGGGAGTTTTTTTCCACCTCCCAACAGCCCTCCCAATATTAATGTTTTATATAGGAAGCCCAGTAAAGGGTTAATTACCATTTCTCAAAGTTAAAGGGACAACGGAACAGCGTTTTCCTCCTGTCCGTAACACTCACTGGCTGACAGTTATGGTGTAGTTATGAGGGTTAACTGACTAACTGGAATGCGTCCTCTCCTCCTCCTTGTCTGCATTGTAATTGTCAGTCAGTGAGTGTAACGGATAGAAGGGAGACACTGTTTGCTGTTCGTTTATCCCTTCACTGTGAGAAATAGTGATTTTACTCATTTTATCCCTTTACTGGACTTCTTATTTAAATAATTAATACAAGGAGGGAAAGGGATGTGTGTGTGTTTATCTGGGACAAACACACACTATATTAAAATGTGTTTAAAGGGTATGTATACTGAAAAAATTACTTTGCCTCTTCTTAATCTATAATTGAATTCATGCAAGTAGCACTTACCCTGAGGTGTGTGTGTTGCTGCAAGCCTTCAATCTAAAACTTGTTTTGTAATTATCCCCCCTCCTTCTCTTAACCAACTCCTCCTTTCCTCAGACCTGACTTTTTTTAAACTGAGCATGCTTAGCAATCACTATGATTTAGCACTGGGAGATGGAATTCCCCAATTGTCACCCATCCAGTTACAGTTTCACCCTTCCAATTACATCAAAATACAATACTTGCAGAAAGCAGAAGATAAGGTACTTGATTGACAGCTGAAGCAATTTATATTTCATATTAGATATCTAAGGAAATAGGTGGCAGATAGTTATAGTTGGGATGAATTATTATTTTCAGTAATGGGAAAATTAAAAAAAACTATTTTTCCAGTTTACATATCCTTTAAATCGCCTTATGTATTAGAAGACTTAATGCGCCCCATACCACTATAATATTAGAATATAAAGTCACCTTGGAGTTCCCTGTCCTGTATAAAAAGCCCAAGGACTTAGGACCTCATGAATTTGCACAATGTAGCACCGAAAAGTTTTTTGAAAAATATCCAAGAGTGCCCAGGATTTGGACCATTTTTATGTATAATTATACTTACCTGGAGGCACCTGGTGGAAAAGCAGGAAGAGTGCACTGGGACCAAAGTACTGTTATTTAGAAATGAGTAGTGATATTTAGTAGTGATGTTCCTTATTTAAGAATACCCCAGCTTTATAAATATGCCCCTTTATATCATTCTGTGGGATTTAGAAAATACATGCAGAGCTGGCAGTATTAAGTGTGTACTGTCTTCACAATGACTTTTCTTTTTTAGGAAGTAGCTAGATAGAGAAGTAATACATAAATGTAATAAACAATCTCTGTTTTATAAGCCAGTAAAAATGTTTTAGACTGTACCTCTCATTACTAGAGATGGACGAACTTCCTGAAGTTTGGTTCGTTTTCGAACTATAGAACTTCAGTAAAAAACAAACCCATCAAAGTCAATGGGAGAAAATAGTTTGAAACGTTCTGATAAAATATAATGAATCTAGCAATGGTAACTTACTGTAAATGGCTCTGGCACCTGGGAAATGGTCTGGGGAACATGTCATTATCACCAAAACTAACAATACATTCGAGGGCTACCGATATCGAACGATACATTCAAGGGTTTACTGAAAACGAATGATACATTCAAGGGTTCCCCAAAATGAATGATGCATTTGAGGATTACCGAAATCGAACAGTACATTTGAGGGTTACCGAAATCAAGCGATACATTTGAGAGTTACCGAAATCGAGCGATACATTTGAGGGTTACCGAAATCAAGCGATACATTTGAGAGTTACCGAAATCGAGCGATACATTTGAGGATTACCGAAATCGAACGGTACATTTGAGGGTTACCGAAATCAAGCGATACATTTGAGGATTACCGAAATCGAACGGTACATTTGAGAGTTACCGAAATCGAGCGATACATTTGAGGGTTACCGAAATCGAGCGATACATTTGAGGGTTACCGAAATCGAACGATACATTTGAGGGTTACCGAACTCAAACAATACATTTGAGAGTTATCGCCAAAACGGTACATTCAAGGGTGATGGCCACAAACGAGTGTTAACAAACGGTACACAAATTTGGTAATTATCGAATTTTCGATAATTATCGAAAATATGTCCGCAAGTTCGGAAAACCAAACTAGTTTAAAGTTCAGATCGAACTCGGGTTTGATTTCGGTCCATCTCTACTCATTACCTAACCATTACTGACTTATTGCCATCCTTGTACTTTTTTATGTGGAATATAATTTCTCCATTATAATATGGTTACCCTGCCCTGATAGGCTTTATCTTACATTATTCTGAGCTCATGTTACTGTTACCAACCCATTTTGTACTATGTCATGTAGAACCATCTGTATGTAGATAGCTAGTAGTGTCTAGCTCCTCGTGTTTTTTCTTCTGTCTTGTAACATTCATTCTGATTGGTTCCCCATTTGGCAGAAGCCGCTCCCTTGTCAATTTGAACTTCTGAACCTTCTTTCTAAAGTGACCTATATCAAAAATTTTATCTAAAATGTAAATTTTCCTCTGCTGAAAAATATGAATCTGTAGAAAGGAGAAGGCCAAGTCTGTAAATGTTTTCTTCTCCATCAGGCATGTTTTACAGTTTGAAGTTCACTAAAGCAATTGCCTTAGGTCTGTTTTTTATTATTAACATTAATATAGCTGTTGTAGGACACATTTATATGTTATAGAATTGCTAAAGAATTGCCGAAGAAGACAATCACACTGTTCGTTATAAATTACCTTTTATTGGATGTACTCCAGGTGTATTGATGCTTTTTAGCCTTTTATTGACAATATTTTTTTTTAGAAATGTGGGAAAACACAATATAAAGTGTTGATTTTAACCTGGATCATCTACAATCTGGATTTATCACTGAAATCTTGATAATTTATACATTTTAAGACCCTCATCTCAGTTGTTTTCTCATGTTTCCTGGTGAATCTGTAAGGGTAATATCAAAAGTTCTTAAAGGAGCAAATGTACCGTATACTGTCACTAAATAAAGTTCTATACAGCAACTCATATCAGAATTATTTTTAAATTAAAAGGGTAAAATTTAGACATTGGATCCGGTTCCAATTCAAACTCATGGAACTCTGGCGGAACCAACTGAAACTTTTGGATTTCAGAAATTCTATATTTTCAATAATTCTCGAAAACATGTAGCGACTTTCAAGGGTTATCGAAACTACTTTCAAAAGTACCATTGGAAAATTTTGGGCCAAGTTCCCGTTGTACTTTCGAAGGTTACCAAGCATACAAAGCTACTTTCGGTAACCCTCCAAAGTAGACACATATATTCGGTGACCCTCGAAAGTTTGACCAAAACTCGGAAATAGCTTGCATGTACCAGAAGTTCGATTTTACGTTTGGGTGATTTGTTCTTGTTCCCCTGACCATTTCCCAGGTGCCTGAGCCATCCAGTGTAAGTTACCATGCTTTTACTAACCTTACTTTACTTCGGATTTTGATTTCCATTATATTCTATAGGTCCATTTTCAAATTTTTGGAAATTCCAAAAATCCATAAACAAAACGAAACTCGCTGGTTTTAAACATCTCCAGTGAAATTAATAGATACATTTTTATTTCTTTATAATTCATTTTCAGGTACAAGTAAAAAATACAAATTCAGATGCTCGTTAGATTAAATTTCAGATCAAGCTTATTGTTTTAACTTGTTTAAATCATGCCTGATTTTCAAGTTCTGTAAAAGTACAAATCTTTTATTTAAGAAGAGTTTCATTTCCTGGTGAGAAACTATCTTTACTTAATACTTTTCTATAGAACTGTTTTGAGATTGGATCTCTTTTATACAAGGTACAACGGCTCTATAAACTGTACTTACAATTGCTTTCGCAATAAGGATTTTAAAGGCCAACACATTAGTACAATAAACGGTCTGTGTATTTTCTCAGTTTGTGTCATTACTTTGCCACTTTTTACATTTAGAAATGAATGTGACCTGTATTTAACAGAACATGGAACATATAACTTAAATAAGCCATTCAGCTGTCAGTGTTGTATTTTAGAAAGGGCTAAACAAAGCCTATTGACCCTCTTTAGTATGGTAACCTGCCTTTTCAAAATTACAAAGTATAGAAAATGGTTTTAAACCAAACATGGTTTTAAGGTGAGATGGATGAACTTTGTGAAATCTGTTCGGATTTCAGATTTTCTGACTTCCAAAAATCTAAAATCGGACTCATTAAAGTCAATGGGGAGCAATGAATCTGAAAAGTTTGATTAAAATAAAGGGAAAATAGCAATGGTAACTTAATTTACATGGCTCTGAGACCTGGGAAATGGTCTGGGAAACACATACACATAGCCAGAATTTGAAATGAAGTAACTTCCTTAACATGTGCGCTACTTTTGAGCTTCTGCATTCCACATTTAAAGGGTATCTCCACTCGTTTTTGGAAGTTTTGGAATCCAGTTCTATTGAAGAACAGGAGGTAAAGGAGCTGTGCCTTACCTTCCATTCTTCAATAGAACACACAGGAGCCAGGAGAGAAGGTAAGAACTTACCCGCTCGCTCGCTCCCCCAGCGCGTAGTCTGACAGGTCCCGACGGACCTTGTCTTCTATGCGCATGCGCGATCTGTGCGCATAGAAGACAAGGTCTGTCGGGACCTGTCATTCTGCAGAATTATAAATCACTACTTAGATTGCTTGTATCAACTTACCCTAAAAGCATGGCATGTTGCCATATTCTGCCCATATATATCCCTATGTAGGGTTCGAGGGAGTTTTAATATATTTTATTATTGATTACATATTCTATTTAATTGTTTCCTTTTTTACATATAGATTACCTTTTATTACCCTGGTGCTAACTGTATGTTTACTATGGCTGGCCAGCCCTATATTTATTGATATTCTGTTCTTGTTGTGAGGGGATATATAAAACTGATTCTATAAACATATTGGTATGTGTTGTATACGTAGATGCCTTTTGAGTTTTCAATAACACCCACAAAGTTACTGCTCAGTACACATGTGGTATCCTTTCTGACATTTATATATATATTTCTTCTGTGTTAGAAAATGCATTAAAAATTTGTAAATATACAATAGCGGGACTGTTAGCGTGGATGGTGTGTGTGTTTTACTGCAGGAACAGCAAAACTCACAGAGATTTGAATTTCTAGCTTATCTTTTAAAAAGTCAATATTTTTTTCCCCTTCATTTTTTTCTAGCTTTTTATACTGTGTATATATTATATATCTGCTAGGACGCTAGTGTGAAGAATTGCAATTATTGGATATAAAGAAAATATCTAGTGTTGATCCTATGGAACTAAAAATTCAAACGAAACCCAATTGAAGTTCAGTTGTAAGTCTGTAAGTCATTGTCATGTAAGTGGAATTTTTACCTTTTCGACACTGAATCTCGGCACTGAATTGCTATTTTGGCAATAGTTTTTGGCTTTTTTTCAGCACAGAATTTGCTCTTTGTAATTTAAAAAAATTTGCTGTATCCCGCAAATTTTCTAAACCTGCAGTTCTACCTTTAAAATCAGATTTTTGGACTGAACGGACTTGGAATTTTTGGATTTTTCAGATTTTGGATTTTTTAAACTGACAGAACTTATTTGCCACTTTTCAAATGGTCGAGGATTTTTTAATTCGGTATTCAATTTTCGGAAATTATCGAATTTGTGGAAATGATCGTGAACCATGCATTCCGTATATCAGAGACTTACATAATGGTTAACCCTAAATTCCATTATGAGAGGTGTATAGGAGGTTTACCTGAATTTGTGAACCGCCAAGTCCAAATATGGGATAATTATTAAGGGTATCTCCACTCGTTTTTGGAAGTTTTTGAATCCATTCTATTGAAAAACGGGAGGTAAAGGAGCTGTGCCTTACCTTCCGTTCTTCAATAGAACACCACAGGAGCCAGGAGAGAAGGTAAGAACTTACCCCTCTCGCTCGCTCCCCCGGCGCTTGGTTATATGCTGTGTATATATTGTGTATAGGCTGTGTATATGCTGTGTATATGATGTGTATATGCTGTGTGTATGCTGTGTATATGTTGTGTATAGGCTGTGTATATGTTGCGTATAGAACCAAGCGCCGGGGAGCGAGCGAAGGGTAAGTTCTTACCTTCTCTCCTGGCTCCTGTGGTGTTCTATTGAAGAACGGAAGGTAAGGCACAGCTCCTTTACCTCCCGTTTTTCAATAGAAGGATTCAAAAACTTCCAAAAACGAGTGGAGATACCCTTAATAATTATCCCATATTTGGACTTGGCGGTTCACAAATTCAGGTAAACCTCCTATACACCTCTCATAATGGAATTTAGGGTTAACCAATTATGTAAGTCTCTGATATACGGAATGCATGGTTCACGATCATTTCCACAAATTCGATAATTTCCGAAAATTGAATACCGAATTAAAAAATCCTCGACCATTTGAAAAGTGGCAAATAAGTTCTGTCAGTTTAAAAAATCCAAAATCTGAAAAATCCAAAAATTCCAAGTCCGTTCAGTCCAAAAATCTGATTTTAAGGTAGAACTGCAGGTTAGAAAATTTGCGGATACAGCAAATTTTTTAAATTACAAAGAGCAAATTCTGTGCTGAAAAAAAGCAAAAACTATTGCCAAAATAGCAATTCAGTGCCGAGATTCAGTGTCGAAAAGGTAAAAATTCCACTTACATGACATGACTTACATGACTTACAACTGAACTTCAATTGGGTTTCTGTTTGAATTTTTAGTTCCATAGGATCAACACTAGATATTTTCTTTATATCCAATAATTGCAATTCTTCACACTAGCAGTCCTAGCAGATATATAATATAATACACAGTATAAAAAGCTAGAAAAAAATGAAGGGGAAAAAAATATTGACTTTTTAAAAGATAAGCTAGAAATTCAAATCTCTGTGAGTTTTGCTGTTCCTGCAGTAAAACACACACACCATCCACGCTAACAGTCCCGCTATTGTATATTTACAAATTTTTAATGCATTCTAAACACAGAAGAAATATATATATAAATGTCAGAAAGGATACCACATGTGTACTGAGCAGTAACTTTGTGGGTGTTATTGAAAACTCAAAAGGCATCTACGTATACAACACATACCAATATGTTTATAGAATCAGTTTTATATATCCCCTCACAACAAGAACAGAATATCAATAAATATAGGGCTGGCCAGCCATAGTAAACATACAGTTAGCACCAGGGTAATAAAAGGTAATCTATATGTAAAAAAGGAAACAATTAATAGAATATGTAATCAATAATAAAATATCATTAAAACTCCCTCGAACCCTACATAGGGATATATAATGGGCAGAATATGGCAACATGCCATGCTTTTAGGGTAAGTTGATACAAGCAACTAAAAGTGATTTAAATTCCTGCAGAAAATATTACAGATATACCATGACTTGGATGAATGAATATTACAGATATACCATGACCTGAATGAATGTATATTACAGATATACCATGACATGAATGAATGAATATTACGGATATACCATTACCTGGATGAATGAATATTACAGATATGCCATGACCTGGATGAATGAACATTAAAGATATATCATGACCTGAATGAATGAATATTACAGATATACCATAACCTGGATGAATGAATATTACAGATATACCATGACCTGGATGGATGAATATTACAGATATACCATGGCCTGGATAAATGAATATTACAGATATACCATGACCTGGATGAATGAATATTACAGATATACCATGACCTAAATAAATGAGAACCTTCACAACATACATGGCTCATGTAATAAATGGTGCTTAAAGTGGCTTGTGCTAATAAACTGCATCAGCTATTCAGGTTACCATAATGCCAACCATGACCTGGATGGATGAATATTACAGATATACCATGGCCTGGATAAATGAATTTTACAGATATACCATGACCTGGATGGATGAATATTACAGATATACCATGACCTGGATGAATCAATATTACAGATATACCATGACCTGGATGAATGAATATTACAGATATACCATGACCTGAATGAATGAATATTACAGATATACCATGACCTGGATGAATGAATAATACAGATATACCATGACCTGAATGAATGACTATTACAGATATACCATGTCCTGGATGAATGAATATTACAGATATACCATGACCTGAATGAATGACTATTACAGATATACCATGCCTTACCCGCTCGCTCGCTCCCCCAGCGCGTAGTCTGACAGGTCCCGAGCGGACCTTGTCTTCATGCGCATGCGCGATCTGTGCGCATAGAAGACAAGGTCTGTCGGGACCTGTCAAACCAAGCGCCGGGGGAGCGAGCGAGCGGGTAAGTTCTTACCTTCTCTCCTGGCTCCTGTGTGTTCTATTGAAGAACGGAAGGTAAGGCACAGCTCCTTTACCTCCCGTTTTTCAATAGAACTGGATTCCAAAAACTTCCAAAAACGAGTGGAGATACCCTTTTAATTATCCCTATTTGGACTTGGCGGTTCACAAATTCAGGTAAACCTCCTATACACCTCTCATACATGGAATTTAGGGTTAACCAATTATGTAAGTCTCTGATATACGGAATGCATGGTTCACGATCATTTCCACAAATTCGATAATTTCCGAAAATTGAATACCGAATTAAAAAATCCTCGACCATTTGAAAAGTGGCAAATAAGTTCTGTCAGTTTAAAAAATCCAAATCTGAAAAAATCCAAAAATTCCAAGTCCGTTCAGATCCATAAAATCTGATTTTAAGGTAGAACTGCAGGTTTAGAAAATTTGCGGATACAGCAAATTTTTTAAATTACAAAGAGCAAAATTCTGTGCTGAAAAAAAGCCAAAAACTATTGCCAAAATAAGCAATTCAGTGCCGAGATTCAGTGTCGAAAAGGTAAAAATTCCACTTACATGACAATGACTTACATGACTTACAAACTGAACTTCAATTGGGTTCTGTTTGAATTTTTAGTTCCATAGGATCAACACTAGATATTTTCTTTATATCCAATAATTGCAATTCTTCACACTAGCAGTCCTAGCAGATAATATAATAATACACAGGTATAAAAAGCTAGAAATAAAATGAAGGGGGAAAAAAATATTGACTTTTTAAAAGATAAGCTAGAAATTCAAATCTCTGTGAGTTTTGCTGTTCCTGCAGTAAAACACACACACCATCCACGCTAACAGTCCCGCTATTGTCATATTTACAAATTTTTAATTGCATTCTAAACACAGAAAGAAATATATATATAAATGTCAGAAAGGATACCACATGTGTACTGAGCAGTAACTTTGTGGGTGTTATTGAAAACTCAAAAGGCATCTACGTAATACAACACATACCAATATGTTTATAGAATCAGTTTAATATATCCCCTCACAACAAGAACAGAATATCAATAAATATAGGGCTGGCCAGCCATAGTAAACATACAGTTAGCACCAGGGTAATAAAGGTAAATCTATGTATAAAAAAGGAAACAATTAAATAGAATATGTAATCAATAATAAAATATCATTAAAACTCCCTCGAACCCTACATAGGGATATATAATGGGCAGAATATGGCAACCATGCCATGCTTTTAGGGTAAGTTGATACAAGCAACTAAATAGTGATTATAATTCCTGCAGAAATGTAAAATAATATTACAATGATTCTAAGAAAACACTTTAAAGGAAATATACAAGGCTTATTTCTGTTGTATTCAGTTAGATCAACTTGGCTTATGAATTGAGAAAGCCAGTCGGATGACTAGCGAAACGTCTTCAAGAACTAAACTTTTATATATTACAGATATACCATGACCTGGATGAATGAATATTACAGATATAACATGACCAGGGTGAATGAATATTACAGATATACCATGACCTGGATGAATGAATTTTACAGATATACCATGACCTGGATGGATGAATATTACAGATATACCATGACCTGGATGAATCAATATTACAGATATACCATGACCTGGATGAATGAATAATACAGATATACCATGACCTGGATGGATGAATAATACAGATATACCATGACCTGAATGAATGACTATTACAGATATACCATGTCCTGGATGAATGAATATTACAGATATACCATGACCTGAATGAATGACTATTACAGATATACCATGACCTGGATGAATGAATAATACAGTTATACCATGACCTGAATGAATGACTATTACAGATATACCATGACCTGGATGAATGAATATACAGATATACATGACCTGGATTTATGAATATACAGATATACCATGACTTGGATGAATGAATATTACGATATACCATGACCTGCATGGATGAATAATACAGATAACCATGACCTGAATGATGAATATTCAGATACACCATGACCTGGATGAATGAATAATACAGATATACCATGACCTGGATGGATGAATATTACAGATATACCATGACCTGGATGAATGAATATTACAATATACCATGACCTGGATGAATGAATATTACAGATATACCATGACCTGGATGAATGAATTTACAGATATACCATGACCTGGATGAACAAATATTACAGATAACCATGACTTGGATGAATGAATATTACAGTATACCATGACCTGAATGAATGTATTTACAGATCCATGACATGAATGAATGAATATTACGGATATACCATTACCTGGATGAATGAATATTACAGATATGCCATGACCTGGATGAATGAACATTAAAGATATATCATGACCTGAATGAATGAATATTACAGATATACCATAACCTGGATGAATGAATATACAGATATACCATGACCTGGATGTGAAATATTACAGATATACCATGGCCTGGATAAATGAATATTACAATATACCATGACCTGATGAATGAATATTACAGATATACCATGACCTAAATAAATGAGAACCTTCACAACATACATGGCTCATGTAATAAATGGTGCTTAAAGTGGCTTGTGCTAATAAACTGCATCAGCTATTCAGGTTACCATAATGCCACCATGACCTGGATGGATGAATATTACAGATTACCATGGCCTGGATAAATGAATTTTACAGATATACCATGACCTGGATGGATGAATATTACAGATATACCATGACCTGGATGAATCAATATTACAGATATACCATGACCTGGATGAATGAATAATACAGATATACCATGACCTGGATGGATGAATAATACAGATATACCATGACCTGAATGAATGACTATTACAGATATACCATGTCCTGGATGAATGAATATTACAGATATACCATGACCTGAATGAATGACTATTACAGATATACCATGACCGGGATGAATGAATAAACAGTTATACCATGACCTGAATGAATGACTATTACGATATACCATGACCTGGATGAATGAATAATACAGATATAGCATGACCTGGATGTATGAATATTACAGATATACCATGACTTGGATGAATGAATATTACAGATATACCATGACCTGCATGGATGAATAATACAGATAAACCATGACTGAATGAATGAATATTACAGATACACCATGACCTGGATGAATGAATAATACAGATATCCATACCTGATGATGAATTACAGATATACCATGACCTGGATGAATGAATATTCAAATATCCATGACCTGGATGAATGAATATTACAGATATCATGACCTGGATGAATGAATATTACAGATATACCATGACCTGGATGAACAAATATTACAGATATACCATGACTTGGATGAATGATATTACAGATATACCATGACCTGAATGAATGTATATACAGATATACCATGACATGAATGAATGAATATTACGGATATACCATTACCTGGATGAATGAATTTACAGATATGCCATGACCTGGATGAATGAACATTAAAGATATATCATGACCTGATGAATGAATATTACAGATATACCATACCTGGATGATGAATATTACAGATATACCATGACCTGGATGATGAATATTACGATATACCATGGCCGATAAATGAATATTACAGTAAAGGGGAATTATAGATTTAAAATACGTCCTGAGGACAGCTATACTGTAAAAAATTACTTTTTAAAAATAAAAAAGCACCGGGGCAGGGAGGTAGGATTAATTATTCCTACCTCCCAATATTGTTTTATTAAGGAGCTACAGCACATTTTTAATCTAACAGGTTAGTGCCCTACACTTCCTGTATTAAATATAGTGTGCTGAAGCAAGAAAAAAAAGACTAGTAGAATCTGTGTTCTTTTGTGCGCTGCTCCTCATTGAAATGTTATTAGGGGGTAGAAAGTACCAATCCTACCTCCCTCCCCAGGTAAGGGGTGTTGTTGTACATGGAAAAATTTGGCAGATCTCACCCTCACAGATATCTATTAGGAAGATGCCACACAGATCCAGTCTTTACCACACACGGGACTTGGACTGGATCTGTGTGGCTCTTCCCAATAGATACTGGGCTGTCCACTGTATGGTGGTATCCCTCTATGGAGACTGGATGTTGTATCGCCCATTTGCAGGGAGGGTTGTTATTTGGTTGGGCTTCATTATGGTTATATGGCACTTTATTGACAGACTATGTTTTTAGTATTTTATGTGATCATTATTTGCACTTTATGGTACTTTGCCTTGTTTTGCACAATATATTTGCGCGTGATTTAGCACACCCAGTTGTGTGGTGTGACATTGCCGATAGGGCCAACCACATACTGTCTATTTATTAGGTCCATGGTAGTGGAGTGCATTGGAACCAGCTTTCCAAGTCTAGTCAGGTTGTACTAGCCATTGTGCTAGTGTTTGTGTTTTTTAATACAAAACTATAGTTTCTTTAAGTGTTTCAGAGATATGGAATAGAGTCAGCACAAGAGTTTATAACTTATACAATGCGGTTCTCCAATCATAGGATATCCACACATCTTATTTCCTTTATATTTTCAATCACAGGCCATCAGTATAATGAAATATCTCATGGAGGCTTCAAAACTCCTGCCCAAGACTGTCAGATTAATAGAAGAAGCAGCACAGCGCAGTGTCTAAAGTTTAGCAGATTACTTACTAAAAGTCTGGGAGCACATTGAAGGAAGCTGAGAGCAGAGCAATATATGGGGGTCTCAGGTATACAAGCATATTATTATTAGTGTTAGTCAGCCCCCCAGTTCATTAGCTATTGTTAGTCAGCCCTCCAGATCCTTAGCCAGTGCTGTCAGCCCTCCAGATCCTTAGCCAGTGTTATCAGCCCTCCAGTTCATTAGCCAGTCTTAGTCAGCCTTCCAGTTTATTAGCCAGTCTTAGTCCGCCTCCAGTTCATTAGTCAGTGTAAGTCAGTTCTCCAGTCATTATCCAGTGTTATCAGCCCTCAGATACTAGCCAGTGTTATCAGCCCTCCAGTTCAGTAGCCAGTGTTAGTCAGCCCTTCAGTTCATTGCCCAGTGTTAGTCAGCCCCCCTGTTCATTACCCAGCGTTGTCAGCTCTCCAGATCATTACCAGTCTTATCAGCCCTCCAGGTTATTATCCAGTGTTGTCAGTCCTCCAGATCAATAACCAGTGTTATCAGCCCTCCAGATCATTACCCAGTGTTTTCAGCCCTCCAGATCATTACCCAGTGTTTTTTTGCCCTCCAGATCATTACCAGTGTTAAATCAGCCTCCAGTTTATTAGTCTGTTAGTTATCTTAAGAACATCATACACTTGAAAATGTTGCAGGCAACCACTACAAAATGAGTAGTAGTATGGGCATAATTTAAACAAAGTATGTAGGACCTTAGCAAAGTGTGTAGTCAAACATTTTGCAATCTACCATTGAAAGGGCCAGTCTCCCATTAAACTATCTGCACTAATATTTTCCTGACTTTGCAGAGCCTATTTACATGGATAAAATATTACTTACCCAAACAAAGTGGAGGATTAAAGGGACATATTTATAAAGATTCATTATCGGCAATAAAATGGGGCAATACCATCAGAAAAGCGATATCACCATCAGAAAAATGAATGATTCAAATGGTAGTTTCCGATCGTAAAAAAGGTTGCTTTATCGGACTTTGCCACAAAAGAATCTTTGTAAATATGGCCCAGATGAAACAAGAGGAAAATGTGTGGATTGGAGAGTCCCTTATGTAGATCTGACTAAAGTTGTCCATACATTAGTTAGACATTAAAGCTGATTCGATGTTTAGAACAATGGAGTGGCACTTACCTGCGATGTTCCCAACAGGATAATGCTTTAAGATCGGCAATAACACCTGTCTTAATGCTGTCTGCTCAGGCTTTATCTGGAATGTCTGAAGGTAAGCACTAGTGTATGGGCACATTATCCTCCTCTGACACATACATCAAAAAAATATGGATTCTAGATTGGCTGCATGAGAAGTCCACATGAACTTCCAATTCCCCAATTTTTTGGTGAAAAAAAAGCTTTGCTGTCCAAAAACGTCCCAATTGTTACATTGCCATGATTTTTACTATATTACCCATCTGCCTCTTTATGTTACATGTATTGTAAGCCAGACCCCGGGATTAACAATCGCCTTTGGGCACTTGCACGACGTGTAGGGGAATGGTTATGTTAATACCGTAATCCGTATTTCCTAATTTATTATTATTTTAGTTAATGGCTTCTCTAGTTATTGAATGAGAGACCTGTTGATAGTTTGACAAAACTGCAACACCTGTGTTTAATGTAACGTGATGTATTTAAATGAATGTTCTATGCTAATGTTGGCTGCCCTATGCTTGATATAAATATGGGACATTAAATCTCAATGAATTTGTGAGTGTTGAGAAGAAGATTAAACACAGTTTGTAATTTACATACATGGCTATTCACTTATAAGCAATGACACATTATAAAACATATTCCTTCATGATTAAATAACAATTAGCTCATCTGCATGCTAGTGGTTATTAATCAAGTCATTTACATTTTCCCATATAATAATCTTAAGAAAATAACCTTTTACCTGGGATCAATTATAAACATTGCAGTCGAATGTGTATAATTTATGTGTATAAGCATATATTGGAAAAATGGTAACTCCACCCAAGATATAAAATTTCTGCATTGTAGGGGACCCCCTTGCAGCTCTAAATGCAATTAAGTTAAAAATTTGCCCAGAAACTTCTTCTTACCAACCTTTATTCCTCTGCCTCTGCCTGTATTCCTACTTCTGGGAATGGAGTAGCAATAGGGGTGGAACCGGCATCCGTGTTTGTGATTGGCCAATAACAGACGTAGCTACCGGCTATTGAGAAAGCCGAAGGAACGGGAAAGGGGAATGAAAGTCTTTCAACATCCCCCACCCTCTTTATCCGATGGTAGTTACGACAAACTAAAAAAGAGTCCTCACCCCAGGGTATACAGCCAATCATCAGTAAACTTATCTTCAGTCCTTCTTTCTTCCCATGCTCAATGAGCCAAAAGGATGCACCAACTACAACAGGACATGCTTTTTGCAGAGCATGTCTTCCAAGATGTTGGGGCTTCTGTCAGAGCTCCATGTAAAGTATGTTAAAGGGAATGTCCAGCCTTAAAATAAAACTATCCTTTAAAATGCTTATTACCCCCCAAGCCTTACTTTGCAAGGTTTATATATTTCAAATATTAGCCAGAACTTACTTACCTGACCTGGTCCCTTGCCGCTTCTACTCCATGGCTGGTGCTGACAGCCGTTCCACTTCCTCGTTGTCAGTTAAGGCGCGATGTGATGTCACGCCCAATTGCCTCGACAGGAAGTAAAGTGGCTGTCAGCGCAGAAGTCCCTTGCTCCTGTTTTTGCTTGCAACGAGCTTGAAACAGGAGCAGGGGCGGCGCCTAGTCTGCAAGAGACCGGGCCAGGTAAGTAAGTCCTGGGGGATCTTTGAAATATATCAACCTTGTGAAAGTGCGCTTTGGGGGGGGTAATAAGCATTTTAAAGGCAACTTGTTTTTAGGTGACTTTCCCTTTAACACCAGCAACCCCAATAATTATTGTTATTTAGTAATTTCTGAATTTCTATGCAGGATGGTTTTAGGTCCTCATTCGGGTACATCAGATGGGAGGGGATATTGGAAGTAAATAAATCTACATAAAAATAGACACGTGTCTGGCAATTAATCAAGATGCATGTAGTAGGTACCTTGGTTCAGTGTGAAGTAAGCCTCTAAAAAAGCTTCACAATTATTTATTATTTGCTTTTTTTCTGGTGGTAAAAATTAAATTATCCCCCATTTAAAGTTCATTATCTGTACAGAGGTATAAAATCCGTACATTGATAACTGTATCATTCAAACACCTGAACAATTTAAATATAGCAGGAATTATCGTCAATAACAGTTTGACATAAATCATACAGTCTGCAAAAACATTTAAAAGGGGCATGTCCAGCCTAAAATAAATGTTTAATAATCTGGTAGAGGACCCCCCAAAGCCCATTTTCGTATTATTTAGAATCTAAAAATGGCCTCTGAAGGGATTACGGACCCGGTCCCCTCCACTCTGCACTGCTCTGCCAGCTCTTTCTGGTCGTGGCTGTCAGTAAAGGTGCAACGTGACGTCACGCCCAATTGCCTGACAGTCGCAAACAGGAAGTAGAGCGGCTGTCAGTGCAGAGCTGCACTGCTCATGGCTTTGCTCATAACAAGTTTGAAACAGCAGGAGTGGGCAGTGCCAAGGCGGCGAGGGACAGGTCAGGTAACTCCCTTCAGAGGCATCTTTGAGATTTTCAAATAATGTAAAAATGGGGGTTTGGGGGGTGGGTTGTTCTACCAGACTATAAACAGTTCATAATCAGTTCAAGCCCCAGGCTGCAACACTCCCACGTCCTTGGGCATTCCTGAAGGAAGATCCTCATGCAACCTTGAAAGGTTTATCCTCCTCTTAAAGCTGTACGTACTCAAGAAGATGAGCTTGCACTTGCTAAGTGGAGCTGGACACTTGATTATTTTGAAAAAAAACACCCATTATTTGTCTCCTTTCCTCGGTTATTATGTGCCTGTGTCAGCTCACTTTTATTTGGAATTTTATTGTTGTTGACCACAAATGAGAGTCTACAAAGAAATTAGCATATACCCTCCCTTCCAGCATACCATAGGATGAACCAAAGAATTTTGTTCCCCTTTATATAAATGAATATAGTCAGGGATGTGCATTATGCAACACACCTACAAACTCCATGTCATGGTGTACGTTGGGTCACAATCTTCTTTCTACATTTTCCTTTATATTGTGACGTGGCCAGATGTCCAAAGACTGACACACTGTGCAGGTATCCATTCAATTGCAGGGATGTGCATGTTACCAATCTAAAAAACAGGTTGATCCCCGTCTCATACCCATTTTTCCAGTTAATGTTTTCTGTTTAATTTTTAAAAAAACTATAAAAAAAAATCTTGATGTGATTTTCTGTATAAAGCAGCCAAGCCTATAATAAAGCAGTTTATTCATGGGAATGACTTTTAACCCTGCAAAATATCCCATTGTAAACAAGAGCCCAGGAAACTAATAAAATATAGAACCTTTTGTGTGTTTTGATCCACAGTCCCACTCTTGTCATGTGTTCTGACATATCGGGAATGATGAAGATAAATAAAACCCTCTGATAACAACTACAACTTGACAATGGGTTTGATAGTCAGTATATCCCAGGGAACTTGGATCACTAAAGAAAAAGAAACATTAAAGTGCTTGAAACTGCCATTTTTCCCTCCATTTGCTGTCAGGCAGTATTATTGTGATTTCCATTAGTATCCGACATTAATTTAAAGGCATATTTAACACGTGGGAATCAACTGTATTAACCACAATACATTTGTACTGACAACCGAATCAGAATTTGCTCTTTATCAAACTATTTTGATAAAAATGATTCCATCCAATCTGCAGTTGTACGTTAATGCATGCACATACTAAATGATAAGAGGTGTGTAGAATTTTTTTCTAGGCTATCAATCTAAATCAACCAATCAGATGTACGGTAAGTTTATCGTTAATGGTTAAAAGCATTATGGTAACCTGAATAGCTGATGCAGTATTAGCACAAAGCCACTTTAAGCACCATTTATTACTGAGCCATGTATGTTGTGAAGGTTCTCATTTATTTAAGGTCATGGTATATCTGAATATATTTCATTCATCCATCCAGGGCATGGTATATATGGATGAATATTACAGATATACCATGACCTGGATGGATGAATATTATAGATATACCATGACCTGGATGAATCAATATTACAGATATACCATGACCTGGATGGATGAATATTACAGATATACCATGACCTGGATGGATGAATATTACAGATATACCATGACCTGGATGGATGAATTTTACAGATATACCATGACCTGGATGGATGAATATTACAGATATACCATGACCTGGATGAATCAATATTACAGATATACCATGACCTGGATGAATAAATATTACAGATATACCATGACCTGGATGGATGAATATTACAGATATCTAGGCACCTGGGAAATGGTCTGGGGAACATGTCATTATCACCAAAACTAACAATACATTCGAGGGCTACCGATATCAGACGATACATTCAAGGGTTTACTGAAAACGAATGATACATTCAAGGTTCCCCAAAATGAATGATGCATTTGAGGATTACCGAAATCGAACAGTACATTTGAGGGTTACCGAAATCAAGCGATACATTTGAGAGTTACCGAAATCGAGCGATACATTGAGGGTTACCGAAATCAGCGATACATTTGAGAGTTCCGAAATGAGCGATACATTTGAGATTACCGAAATCGAACGGTACATTTGAGGGTTACCGAAATCAGCGATACATTTGAGGATTACCGAAAACGAACGGTACATTTGAGAGTTACCGAAATCGAGCGATACATTGAGGGTTACCGAATCGAGCGTAATTGAGGGTTACCGAAATCGAACGATACATTTGAGGGTTACCGAACTCAACAATAAATTGAGAGTTATCGCCAAAACGGTACATTCAAGGGTGATGGCCACAAACGAGTGTTAACAAACGGTACACAAATTTGGTAATTATCGAATTTTCGATAATTATCGAAAATATGTCCGCAAGTTCGGAAAACCAAACTAGTTTAAAGTTCAGATCGAACTCGGGTTTGATTTCGGTCATCTCTACTCATTACCTAACCATTAATGACTTATTGCCATCCTTGGACTTTTTTATGTGGAATATAATTTCTCCATTATAATATGGTTACCCTGCCCTGATAGGCTTTATTACATTATTCTGAGCTCATGTTACGTTACCAACCCATTTTGTACTATGGCATGTAGAACCATCTGTATGTAGATAGTAGTAGTGTCTAGCTCCTCGTGTTTTTTCTTCTGTCTTGTAACATTCATTCTGATTGGTTCCCCATTTGGCAGAAGCCGCTCCCTTGTCAATTTGAACTTCTGAAACTTCTTTCTAAAGTGACCTATATCAAAAATTTTATCTAAAATGTAAATTTTCCTCTGCTGAAAAATATGAATCTGTAGAAAGGAGAAGGCCAAGTCTGTAAATGTTTCTTCTCCATCAGGCATGTTTTACAGTTTGAAGTTCACTAAAGCAATTGCCTTAGGTTGTTTTTTATTATAACATTATATAAGCTGTTGTAGGACACATTTATATGTTATAGAATTGCTAAAGAATTGCCGAAGAGACAATCACACTGTTCGTTATAAATTACCTTTTATTGGATGTACTCCAGGTGTAATTGCTTTTAGCCTTTATTGACAATATTTTTTTGAAATGTGGGAAACACAATATAAAGTGTTGATTTTAACCTGGATCATCTACAATCTGGATTTATCACTGAAATCTTGATAATTTATACATTTTAAGACCCTCATCTCAGTTGTTTTCTCATGTTTCCTGGTGAATCTGTAAGGGTAATATCAAAAGTTCTTAAAGGAGCAAATGTATACGTATACTGTCACTAAATAAAGTTCTATACAGCAACTCATATCAGAATTATTTTTAAATTAAAAGGGTAAAATTTAGACATTGGATCCGGTTCCAATTCAAACTCATGGAACTCTGGCGGAACCAACTGAAACTTTTGGATTTCAGAAATTCTATATTTTCAATAATTCTCGAAAAAATGTAGCGACTTTCAAGGGTTATCGAAACTACTTTCAAAAGTACCATTGGAAAATTTTGGGCCAAGTTCCCGTTGTACTTCGAAGGTTACCAAGCATACAAAGACTACTTCGGTAACCCTCCAAAGTAGACACATATATCGGTGACCCTCGAAAGTTTGACCAAAACTGGAAATAGCTTGCATGTACCAGAAGTTCGATTTTACGTTTGGGTGATTTGTTCTTGTTCCCCTGACCATTTCCCAGGTGCCTGAGCCATCCAGTGTAAGTTACCATGCTTTTACTAACCTTACTTTACTTCGGATTTTGATTTCCATTATATTCTAAGGTCCATTTTTAAATTTTGGAAATTCAAAAATCCATAAACAAAACGAACTCGCTGGTTTTAAACATCTCCAGTGAAATTAATAGATACATTTTTATTTCTTTATAATTCATTTTCAGGTACAAGTAAAAAATACAATTCAGATGCTCGTTAGATTAAATTTCAGATCAAGCTTATTGTTTTAACTTGTTTAAATCATCGCGATTTTCAAGTTCGTAAAAGTACAAATCTTTTATTTAAGAAGAGTTTCATTTCCTGGTGAGAAACTATCTTTACTAATACTTTTCTATAGAACTGTTTTGAGATTGGATCTCTTTTATACAAGGTACAACGGCTCTATAAACTGTACTTACAATTGCTTTCGCAATAAGGATTTTAAAGGCCAACACCTTAGTACAATAAACGGTTGTGTATTTTCTCAGTTTGTGTCATTACTTTGCCACTTTTTACATTTAGAAATGAATGTGACCTGTATTTAACAGAACATGGAAATATAACTTAAATAAGCCATTCAGCTGTCAGTGTTGTATTTTAGAAAGGGCTAAACAAAGCCTATTGACCCTCTTTAGTATGGTAACCTGCCTTTTCAAAATTACAAAGTATAGAAAATGGTTTTAAACCAAACATGGTTTTAAGGTGAGATGGATGAACTTTGTGAAATCTGTTCGGATTTCAGATTTTCTGACTTCCAAAAATCTAAAATCGGAATCATTAAAGTCAATGGGAGCAATGAATCTGAAAAGTTTGATTAAAATAAAGGGAAAATAGCAATGGTAACTTAATTTACATGGCTCGAGACCTGGGAAATGGTCTGGGAAACACTACACATAGCCAGAATTTGAAATGAAGTAACTTCTTAACATGTGCGCTACTTTTGAGCTTCTGCATTCCACATTTAAAGGGTATTCCACTCGTTTTTGGAAGTTTGGAATCCAGTTCTATTGAAGAACGGAGGTAAAGGAGCTGTGCCTACCTTCCATTCTTCAATAGAACACACAGGAGCCAGGAGAGAAGGTAAGAACTTACCCGCTCGCTCGCTCCCCCAGCGCGTAGTCTGACAGGTCCCGACGGACCTTGTCTTCTATGCGCATGCGCGATCTGTGCGCATAGAAGACAAGGTCTGTCGGGACCTGTCAAACCAAGCGCCGGGGGAGGCGAGCGAGCGGGTAAGTTCTTACCTTCTCTCTGGCTCCTGTGTGTTTATTGAAGAACGGAAGGTAAGGCACAGCTCCTTTACCCCCGTTTTTCAATAGAACTGGATTCCAAAAACTTCCAAAAACGAGTGGAGATACCCTTTAATAATTATCCCATATTTGGACTTGGCGGTTCACAAATTCAGGTAAACCTCCTACACCTCTCAACATGGAATTTAGGGTTAACCAATTATGTAAGTCTCTGATATACGGAATGCATGGTTCACGATCATTTCCACAAATTCGATAATTTCCGAAAATTGAATACCGAATTAAAAAATCTCGACCATTTGAAAAGTGGCAAATAAGTTCTGTCAGTTTAAAAAATCCAAAATCTGAAAAATCCAAAAATTCCAAGTCCGTTCAGATCCATAAAATCTGATTTTAAGGTAGAACTGCAGGTTTAGAAATTTGCGGATACAGCAAATTTTTTAAATTACAAGAGCAAAATTCTGTGCTGAAAAAAAGCCAAAAACTATTGCCAAAATAAGCAATTCAGTGCCGAGATTCAGTGTCGAAAAGGTAAAAATTCCACTTACATGACAAGATACAGACTTCAAACGAACTTCAATTGGGTTCTGTTTGAATTTTAGTTCCATAGGATCAACACTAGATATTTTCTTATATCCAATAATTGCAATTCTTACAACTAGCAGTCCTAGCAGATAATATAATAATACACAGGTATAAAAAGCTAGAAATAAAATGAAGGGGGAAAAAAATATTGACTTTTTAAAAGATAAGCTAGAAATTCAAATCTCTGTGAGTTTTGCTGTTCTGCAGTAAAACACACACACCATCCACGCTAACAGTCCCGCTATGTCATATTTACAAATTTTTATTGCATTCTAAACACAGAAAGAAATTATTATATAATGCAGAAGGATACCATGTGTACTGAGCAGTAACTTTGTGGGTGTTATTGAAAACTCAAAAGGCATCTACGTAATACAACACATACCAATATGTTTATAGAATCAGTTTAATATATCCCCTCACAACAAGAACAGAATATCAATAAATATAGGGCTGGCCAGCCATAGTAAACATACAGTTAGCACCAGGGTAATAAAAGGTAAATCTATATGTATAAAAAAGGAAACAATTAAATAGAATATGTAATCAATAATAAAATATCATTAAAACTCCCTCGAACCCTACATAGGGATATATAATGGGCAGAATATGGCAACATGCCATGCTTTTAGGGTAAGTTGATACAAGCAACTAAATAGTGATTATAATTCCTAGCAAATGTAAAATATATTACAATGATTCTAAGAAAACACTTTAAAGGAAATATACAAGGCTTATTTCTGTTGTATTCAGTTAGATCAACTTGGCTTATGAATTGAGAAAGCCAGTCGGATGACTAGCGGACGTCTTCAAGAACTAAACTTTTATATATTACAGATATACCATGACCTGGGATGAATATTACAGATATACATGACCAGGTGAATGAATATTACAGATATACATGACCTGGATGAAGAATTTTACAGAATATAACCTGACCTGGATGGATGATATTACAGATATACCATGACCTGGATGAATCAATATTACAGTATACCATGACCTGGATGAATGAATAATACAGATATACCGACTGACCGGATGGATGAATAATACAGATATACCATGACCTGAATGAATGACTTTACAGATATACCATGTCCTATGAATGAATATTACAGATATACCATGACCTGAATGAATGACTATACAGATATACCATGACCTGGATGAATGAATAATACAGTTATACCATGACCTGAATGAATGACTATTACAGATATACCATGACCTGGATGAATGAATAATACAGATATAGCATGACCTGGATGTATGAATATTACAGATATACCATGACTTGGATGAATGAATATTACAGATATACCATGACCTGCATGGATGAATAATACAGATAAACCATGACCTGAATGAATGAATATTACAGATACACCATGACCGGATGAATGAATAATACAGATATACCATCCTGGATGGATGAATATTACAGAAATATACAGACCGGATGATGAATATTACAATATACCATGACCTGGATGGAATGAATATTACAGATATACCATGACCTGGATGAATGATATTACAGATATACATGACCTGGATGAACAAATATTACAGATATACCATGACTTGGATGAATGAATATTACAGATATACCATGACCTGAATGAATGTATATTACAGATATACCATGACATGAATGAATGAATATTACGGATATACCATTACCTGGATGAATGATATTACAGATATGCCATGACCTGGATGAATGAACATTAAAGATATATCATGACCTGAATGAATGAATATACAGATATACCATAACCTGGATGAATGAAATTACAGATTACCATGACCTGGATGGATGAATATACAAGATATACCATGGCCTGGATAATGAATATTACAGATATACCATGACCTGGATGAATGAATATTACAGATATACCATGACCTAAATAAATGAGAACCTTCACAACATACATGGCTCATGTAATAAGTGTTAAAGTGGCTTGTGCTAATAAACTGCATCAGCTATTCAGGTTACCATATGCCCCACCTGACCTGATGGATGAATATTACAGATATACCCTGGCCTGGATAAATGAATTTACAGATATACCATGACCTGGATGGATGAATATTACAGATTATACCATGACCTGGATGAATGAAATTTTCAGATATACCATGACCTGGATGAATCAATATTACAGATATACCATGACCTGGATGAATGAATAATACAGATATACCATGACCTGGATGGATGATAATACAGATATACCATGACCTGAATGAATGACTATTACAGATATACCAGTCCTGGATGAATGAATATCAAGATTACCATGACCTGAATGAATGACATTACAGATAAATGACCTGGATGAATGAATAATACAGTTATACCATGACCTGAATGAATGACTATTACAGATATACCATGACCTGGATGAATGAATAATACAGATATAGCATGACCTGGATGTATGAATATTACAGATATACCATGACTTGGATGAATGAATATTACAGATATACCATGACCTGCATGGATGAATAATACAGAAAACCATGACCTGAATGAATGAATATTACAGATACACCATGACCTGGATGAATGAATAATACAGATATACCATGACCTGGATGGATGAATATTACAGATATACCATGACCTGGATGAATGAATATTACAAATATACCATGACCTGGATGAATGAATATTACAGATATACCATGACCTGGATGAATGAATATTACAGATATACCATGACCTGGATGAACAAATATTACAGATATACCATGACTTGGATGAATGAATATTACAGATATACCATGACCTGAATGAATGTATATTACAGATATACCATGACATGAAGAATGAAATACAGGATATACATTCCTGGATGAATGAATATTACAGATATGCCATGACCTGGATGAATGAACATTAAAGATATATCATGACCTGAAGAAGAATATTACAGATATACCATACTGGATGATGAATATTACAGATATACCATGACCTGGATGGATGAATATTACAGATATACCATGGCCTGGATAAAGATATTACAGACTATACCATGACCTGGATGAATGAATATTACAGATATACCATGACCTTAATAAATGAGAACCTTCACAACATACATGGCTCATGTAATAAATGGTGCTTAAAGTGGCTTGTGCTAATAAACTGCATCAGCTATTCAGGTTACCATAATGCTTTTAACCATTAACGATAAACTTACCGTACATCTGATTGGTTGATTTAGATTGATAGCCTAGAAAAAAATTCTACACCTCTTATCATTTAGTATGTGCATGCATTAACGTACAACTGCAGATTGGATGGAATCATTTTTATCAAAATAGTTTGATAAAGAGCAAATTCTGATTCGGTTGTCAGTACAAATGTATTGTGGTTAATACAGTTGATTCCCACGTGTTAAATATGCCTTTAAATTATGTCGGATACTAATGGGAAATCACAATAATACTGCCTGACAGCAAATGGAGGGAAAAATGCAGTTTCAGCACTTTAATGTTTCTTTTTCTTTAGTGATCCAAGTTCCCTGGGATATACTGACTATCAAACCCAATTGTCAAGTTGTAGTTTATCAGAGGGTTTTAATTATCTTCATCATTCCCGATATGTCAGAACACATGAACAAGAGTGGGACTGTGGATCAAAAACACACAAAAGGTTCTATATTTATTAGTTCCTGGGCTCTTGTTTCACAATGGGATATTTGGCAGGGTTAAGAAGTCATTCCCATGAATAAACTGCTTTATTATAGGCTTGGCTGCTTTATACAGAAAATCACATCAAGATTTTTTTTATAGTTTTTTAAAAAATTAAACAGAAAACATTAACTGGAAAAATGGGTATGAGACGGGGATCAACCTGTTTTTAGATTGGTAACATGCACATCCCTGCAATTGAATGGATACCTGCACAGTGGTGTCAGTCTTTGGACATCTGGCCACGTCACAATATAAAAGGAAAATGTAGAAAGAAGATTGTGACACACGTACACCATGACATGGAGTTGTAGGTGTGTTGCATAATGCACATCCCTGACTATTATTCATTTATATAAAGGGGAACAAAATTCTTTGGTTCATCCTATGGTATGCTGGGAAGGGAGGGTATATGCTAATTTCTTTGTAGACTCTCATTTGTGGTCAAACAACAATAAAAATTCCAAATAAAAGTGAGCTGACACAGGCACATAATAACCGAGGAAAGGAGACAAATAATGGGGTGTATTTTTCAAAATAAATCAAGTGTCCAAGCTCCACTTAGCAAGTGCAAGCTCATCTTCTTGAGTACGTACAGCTTTAAGAGGAGGGATAAACCTTTCAAGGTTGCATGAGGATCTTCCTTCAGGAATGCCCAAGGACGTGGGAAGTGTTGCAGCCTTGGGGCTTGAACTGATTATGAACTGTTTATAGTCTGGTAGAGAACACCCCCCAAACCCCCATTTTTACATTATTTGAAAATCTCAAAGATGCCTCTGAAGGGAGTTACCTGACCTGGTCCCTCGCCGCCTTGGCACTGCCCACTCCTGCTGTTTCAAACTTGTTATGAGCAAAAGCATGAGCAGTGCAGCTCTGCACTGACAGCCGCTCTACTTCCTGTTTGCGACTGTCAGGCAATTGGGCGTGACGTCACGTTGCACCTTTACTGACAGCCACGACCAGAAAGAGCTGGCAGAGCAGTGCAGAGTGGAGGGGACCGGGTCCGGTAAGTCCCTTCAGAGGCATCTTTTTAGATTTCTAAATAATACGAAAATGGGCTTTGGGGGGTCCTCTACCAGATTATTAAACATTTATTTTAGGCTGGACATGCCCCTTTTAAATGTATTTTGCAGACTGTAATGATTTATGTCAAACTGTTATTGACGATAATTCCTGCTATATTTAAATTGTTCAGGTGTTTGAATGATACAGTTATCAATGTACGGATTTTATACCTTCTGTACAGATAATGAACGTTTAAATGGGGGATAATTTAATTTTTACCACCAGAAAAAAAGCAAATAATAAATAATTGTGAAGCTTTTTAGAGGCTTACTTCACACTGACCAAGGTACCTACTACATGCATCTTGATTAATTGCCAGACAGCGTGTCATATTTTTATGTAGATTTATTTACTTCCAATATCCCCTCCCATCTGATGTACCCAGAATGAGGACCTAAAACCATCCTGCATAGAAATTCAGAAATTACTAAATAACAATAATTATTGGGGTTGCTGGTGTTAAAGGGAAAGTCCAGCCTAAAAACAAGTTGCCTTTAAAATGCTTATTACCCCCCCAAAGCGCACTTTCACAAGGTTGATATATTTCAAAGATCCCCCAGGACTTACTTACCTGGCCCGGTCTCTTGCAGACTAGGCGCCGCCCCCTGCTCCTGTTTCAAGCTCGTTGCAAGCAAAAACAGGAGCAGGGGACTTCTGCGCTGACAGCCACTTTACTTCCTGGTCGAGGCAATTGGGCGTGACATCACATCGCGCCTTAACTGACAACGAGGAAGTGGAACGGCTGTCAGCACCAGCCATGGAGTAGAAGCGGCAAGGGACCAGGTCAGGTAAGTAAGTTCTGGCTAATATTTGAAATATATGAACCTTGCAAAAGTAAGGCTTGGGGGGTAATAAGCATTTTAAAGGATAGTTATTTTAAGGCTGGACATTCCCTTTAACATACTTTACATGGAGCTCTGAACAGGAAGCCCAACATCTTGGAAGACATGCTCTGCAAAAAAGCATGTCCTGTTGTAGGTGGTGCATCCTTTTGGCTCATTGAGCATGGGAAGAAAGAAGGACTGAAGATAAGTTTACTGATGATTGGCTGTATACCCTGGGGTGAGGAACTATTTTTTAGCTTTTGTCGTAACTACATCGGATAAAAGAGGGTGGGGGATGTTGAAAGACTTTCATTCCCCTTTCCCGTTCCTTCGGCTTTCTCAATAGCCGGTAGCTACGTCTGTTATTGGCCAATCACAAACACGGATGCCGGTTCCACCCCTATTGCTACTCCATTCCCAGAAGTAGGAATACAGGCAGAGGCAGAGGGAATAAAGGTTGGTAAGTAAGTTTCTGGGCAAATTTTTAACTTAATTGCATTTAGAGCTGCAAGGGGGTCCCCTACAATGCAGAAAATGTTATATCTTGGGGTGGAGTTACCATTTTTCCAATATATGCTTATACACATAAATTATACACATTCGACTGCAATGTTTTATAATTGATCCCAGGTAAAAGGTTATTTTCTTAAGATTATTATATGGAAAATGTAATGACTTGATTAATAACCACTGAGCATGCAGATGAGCTAATTGTTATTTAATCATGAAGGAATATGTTTTATAATGTGTCATTGCTTATAAGTGAATAGCCATGTATGTAAATTACAAAACTGTGTTTAATCTTCTTCTCAACACTCACAAATTCATTGAGATTTAATGTCCCATATTTATATCATAGCAAATAGGGCAGCCAACATTAGCATAGAACATTCATTTAAATACATCACGTTACATTAAACACAGGTGTTGCAGTTTGTCAAACTATCAACAGGTCTCTCATTCAATAACTAGAGAAGCCATTAAATAAAATAAATAATAAATTAGGAAATACGGGATTACGGTATTATAACAATAACCATTCCCCTACACGTCGTGCAAGTGCCCAAAGGCGATTGTTAATCCCGGGGTCTGGCTTACAATACATGTAACATAAAGAAGGCAGATGGGTAATATAGTAAAAATCATGGCAATGTAACAATTGGGACGTTTCTTGGGACAGCAAAGCTTTTTTTTCACCAAAAAATTGGGGAATTGGGGAATTCATGTGGACTCTCATGCAGCCAAATCTAGAATCCATATTTTGTTTGATGTATGTGTCAGAGGAGGATAATGTGCCCATACACTAGTGCTTACCTTCAGACATTCCAGATAACAGCCTGAGCAGACAGCATTAAGACAGGTGTATTGCCGATCTTAAAGCATTATCCTGTTGGGGAACATCGCAGGTAAGTGCCACTCCATTGTTCTAACATCGAATCAGCTTTAATGTCTAACTAATGTATGGACAACTTTAGTCAGATCTACATAAGGGACTCTCCAATCCAACATTTTCCTCTTGTTTCATTGGGCCATATTTACAAAGATTCATTTTTGGCAAAGTCCGATAAAGCACCTTTTTTACGATCGGAAAACTACCATTTGAATCAGTCATTTTTCTGATGGTGATATCGCTTTTCTGATGGTATTGCCCCATTTTATTGCCGATAATGAATCTTTATAAATATGTCCCTTTAATCCTCCACTTTGTTGGGTAAGTAATATTTTATCCATGCAAATATGGCTCTGCAAAGTCAGGAAAATCATTAGTGCAGATAGTTAATGGGAGGACTGGCCCTTTCATGGTAGATTGCAAAATGTTTGACTACACACTTTGCTAAGGTCCTACATACTTTGTTTAAATTATGCCCATACTACTACTCATTTTGTAGTGGTTGCCTGCAACATTTTCAAGTGTATGATGTGCTTAAGATAACTAACAGACTAATAAACTGGAGGGCTGATTTAACACTGGGTAATGATCTGGAGGGCTAAAAAAACACTGGGTAATGATCTGGAGGGCTGAAAACACTGGGTAATGATCTGGAGGGCTGATAACACTGGTTATTGATCTGGAGGACTGACAACACTGGATAATAACCTGGAGGGCTGATAAGACTGGGTAATGATCTGGAGAGCTGACAACGCTGGGTAATGAACAGGGGGGCTGACTAACACTGGGCAATGAACTGAAGGGCTGACTAACACTGGCTACTGAACTGGAGGGCTGATAACACTGGCTAGTATCTGGAGGGCTGATAACACTGGATAATGATCTGGAGAACTGACTTACACTGACTAATGAACTGGAGGGCTGACTAAGACTGGCTAATAAACTGGAAGGCTGACTAAGACTGGCTAATGAACTGGAGGGCTGATAACACTGGCTAAGGATCTGGAGGGCTGACAGCACTGGCTAAGGATCTGGAGGGCTGACTAACAATAGCTAATGAACTGGGGGGCTGACTAACACTAATAATAAATATGCTTGTATACCTGAGACCCCCATATATTGCTCTGCTCTCAGCTTCCTTCAATGTGCTGCCCAGACTTTTAGTAAGTAATCTGCTAAACTTTAGACACTGCTGTGCTGCTTCTATTAATCTGACAGTCTGGGCAGGAGTTTGAAGGCCTCCATGAGATAGTTCATTATACTGATGGCCTGTGATTGAAAATATAAAGGAAATAAGATGGGTGGATATTCCTATGATTGGAGAACCGCATTGTATAAGTTATAAACTCTTGTGCTGACTCTATTCCATATCTCTGAAACACTTAAAGGAAAACTATAGTTTGTATTAAAAACACAAACAACTAGCACAAATGGCTAGTACAGAACCTGACTAGACTTGGAAAGCTGGTTCCAATGCACTCCACTACCATGGACCTAATAAATAGACAGTATGTGGTTGGCCCTATCGGCAAATGTCACACCACACAACTGGGTGCTAAATAACGCGCAAATATATGTGTGCAAAACAAGGCAAGAGTACCATAAAGTGCAAATAATGATCACATAAATACTAAAAACAGTAGTCTGTCAAATAAAGTGCCCATATAACCATAATGAAGCCCAACCAAATAACAACCCTCCCTGCAAATGGGCGATACAACATCCAGTCTCCATAGAGGGGATACCACCATACAGTGGACAGCCCAGTATCTATTGGGAAGATGCCACACAGATCCAGTCCAAAGTCCCGTGTGTGGTAAAGACTGGATCTGTGTGGCATCTTCCTAATAGATATCTGTGAGGGGTGAGATCTGCCAAATTTTTCCATGTTACACCCTTACCTGGGGGAGGGAGGTAGGATTGGTACTTTCTACCCCCTAATAACATTTCAATGAGGAGCAGCAGCACAAAGAACACAGATTCTACTAGTCTTTTTTCTTGCTTCAGCACTATATTTAATACAGGAAGGTGTAGGGCACTAACCTGTTAGATGAAAAATGTGCTGTAGCTCCTTAATAAAACAATATTGGGAGGTAGGAATAATTAATCCTACCTCCCTGCCCCAGGTGCTTTTTATTTTTAAAAAGTAATTTTTTACAGTATAGCTGTCCTCAGGACGTATTTTAAATCTATAATTCCCCTTTAAGTCTGCAAAGCAATGGGATCAAATGATTTTCTGCTGACATTAATGATTATGGGGATCCTATTTTATCCAGTGTCCAGGAAAGCTTAGTGTTGTGTTTGAAAACAGCTGGTTGACTGTTGTGTCCAATTGATTAATACAAGTCTTCTAACATTCCCTGCTGAAGGACCCGTGTGAGCCAGGGACGAAATCAAGCCTGTGCCCTTTTCCGCACCTGTAATAGTTCAGTTCTGTTTGCCATTGAATCATATCTACACAATCGAAATAAAATGTGATTACTTAGGAAATGCTCGACAAGTCAGAGGTACAAATGAAAACCGAGATGTAGGGTGATTACAAACAGGAAATATATATGTTTTGGCATTCAGATAAAGTATGTTTTGTTATTACAAAGCTCCCCGGTGAGAATTCTGTTAAGTGATCTTATTTCAGCTAAGAACTGATGAAAACATAATATTTTGTGCAAACATCCCTGTGAATTATTAGAAAAACGTATTTTTGTATCAATCACATTAACAAGTCTAGCAACATCTGCACACCAGATTAGACCACGTCTGCATTAGGAGACCTTAGCCACGTCTTTCAGAATGACCATTTTGTCACACAGTTCACCTCCATGGCCCTAATTGTTTCATGTTTGTTTGTGATCAATACCCCTAGGTCTGAATGCACAATAATGAAAGGAACACATTGGCTGCTACTGTACATTGCCTTTAATCTGCAAATGGCTCTGGCTTATCTTTACTGTTATAAATTATTTTATATTATGATAATACATATCTATACACATTTAGTTGCCAAACCACCATATTTAAATCCACAATGTGTTATTAGGGGGATGCAAGGAGCTATCTAGCACTGATGTTGAACCTTTGCACTCCACATGTTTAGAAACTACAACTCCTGGTATGCCTAGGTTGCATTCTGTGATTCAATGCATTGATTTTTAGCTATATTCTACATTCCTTCTAATGCCTTCCAATGTCATTGCCATCTGTGTACAGTACATATTGTTACACTGTTCTACTCAGATCTCTGGTTTCATCCCTACATCTTACTGATCTCTTTCTGTATTGTTGACCTTACATTGATTATAGAAGATAGATATAGCTTTACTATCAATGATTCACAGCTGGAAACAGGTAACCAATCAAAATAAACCCCATAGAACTTAATAAGCTTAATGACTATGTTCTGTTATTGTGCCTCTAATGATAAAATGTGACCCATATATTGCCCAATGCCTACCATTCAATAGACTCGCTGGCAATATTGGTCAGTTTATCAAGTAGAAGGGGACCAGACCTGTCGGAAAGTTTTCAGACAATCCTACCTATGGCTGCAATATGTTGGACAGATTTCAAGATGGTGAAATTTGATTGGTCCAACTAAGTATAGATTGGAAATATTTCACTTGCATCTGATTGGTTGCTGCAGATACCACAGGCAAATGTTTGCACCTCTTAATATAGAACAGAGTTTTCTATGTTATAGGTTTATTTGCTTGTGAAGGTTCTCATTCATCCAGGTCATGTTATATCTGCTGTATTCAATTAGATCAACTGGACTTGAAATGTAGTTCTTGAAGACGTTTCGCTAATCATCCGACTGGCTTTCTCAATTCAGAATGACTTGTACAAGAATCTGTGGCAATTATGTACCCTGGAAAATCCCAATTAGCATATCACACCCAGGTGTTAAGGGCGTGATTGGATAGTGGTGTTATAGGAACGCCCAGAGTAAGGTGTCAAAACAGCATTGTACATGGCAGACAGTTGGTGATGAACCCCCCCCCACACACCTCTATTTAGGCTTGGTTTCTTTATTTTCACATAAATAGCCTCCTTAACACCTCTCTTGAACCAGTCACATTCCTTTGCCAATATGTTAACATTACAATCTTCAAAGGTATGTCCTTTATCCTTAAGATGCAGGTACATGGCTGAGTCCTGACCTGAGGAATTGGCTCTTCTGTGCTGGGCCATACATTGATGCAGTTGCTGTTTGGTCCCCCACATACAAATCAGATCATTCTTCACTGCACTGCACTGTGTATATATATTATGTTGCTTTTCTTGTGTTTCGGTATTGGGTCTTTCGGATGTACCAATTGCTGCCTCATTGTGTTGTTCGGTTTAAAGCAGACAGGGATACGGTGTTTTTTTTAAATTCTTCCTAATTTCTCGGAGACCCCTGCTACATATGGGATGACCATGTTCTTCCTCCTGTCTTGCTTTTCCCCTTCACTGTTGGTATTCGTGTTCTTTTCTTTCCTTCTACTTCTTTTGACAAAGGCCCAGTCTGGATATCCACAAGTTTTAAGGGCTCCTCTGAGATGTTTCATTTCTTTAGCCTTCACCTCTGTGCTAGTGGGGATGTTCTCGGCTCTGTGTTGCAGGGTTCTGATGACCCCCAGCTTGTGATCTAAAGGGTGGTGGGAGTCAAACATCAAATACTGATCTGTGTGTGTTGGTTTTCTGTAAACCTCTACTTCCAGTTTACCATTTTCCTTAACTTCTACCAAGCAGTCCAAGAAAGCCAGTTTGTTGTTTTGTATCTTCCCTTGTAAATTTGATGTTTTGGTCTACCGCATTAATGTGTTCTGTGAAAGCTTGTACTTCCTTCTGGTGGATTTTAACCCAGGTGTCATCCACATATTGGAACCATTGGCTGGGTGCTATGCCCTTAAAGGTATTAAATGCCTGTTTTTCTACCTCTTCCATGTAAAGGTTGGCCACAATGGGTGAAACTGGAGATCCCATAGCACATCCATATTTTTGCTTATAGAACATATCCCAACATCATATACGCAGTGCATGCTCTGATTTGTATGTGGGGGAGACCAAACAGCAACTGCATCAATGTATGGCCCAGCACAGAAGAGCCAATTCCTCATCTTAAGGATAAAGGACATACCTTTGAAAATTGTAATGTTAACAAATTGGCAAAGGAACATGACTGGTTCAAGAGAGGTGTTAAGGAGGCTATTTATGTGGCTATTTATGTGAAAATAAAGAAACCAAGCCTAAATAGAGGTGGGGGGGGGTTCGACACCAACTGTTTGCCATGTACAATGCTGTTTTGACACCTTACTCTGGGCGTTCCTATAACACCTCTTAGCCTCTATCCAATCACACCCTTAACACTTGGCTGTGATATGCTAATTGGGACTTTCCAGGGTACTTAATTGCCAACAGATCCTTGTACAAGTCATTCTGAATTGAAAAAGCCAGTCGGATGACTAGCGAAATGTCTTCAAGAACTAAACTTCAAGTCCAGTTGATCTAATTGAATACAACAGATATAGGTTTATTTCTCTTTAAAAAGTCTGAGAACATTCCAAAAAAAAAAAATCCTTCAAATTCCTGATAACTTACTATTTTAAACTACCAACGTGAATAAACAACTAAAGTGTCTCAGCTCAGGAATATTAATAAAAATTTTAAAAAAAGTTCTAACAGCTCAAGGCAAAAATAAACATTTGTTACATTGCCGATGATTGATTTGGGCTCGGTAATGAAATCTTTCATGAGCTTGTACAGAGATAAGGGAACTGGTTGGGGTTTGTGTTGGCAAAACATTTGTGTATTGACGTGGGGTTTTAACACTATTCTGAAACCCATTTTAATGTTGTTTAACAGATGGAAAAAAATAAAAGGAATGGGCTTATTCTACATTATATAGTGAATAATGTACCCTCTACTGTAAATTATAAGGATATTAGATGTTACCGAGGAGTTCTGTTACCATACAGAAGCACAAGGTCGCAGGCCTTGTGCTTTTATAAAGGGCACAGAACTCCGAGGTTACATCTGATTTCCATATAATTTACAGTAGGGGGTACATTATCTTTATGTACCCCTTTTACCTGAATATATATATGTCCCAAATTTCACAATATTGCTCTTAATCCCCCCTCTGGTCCTGGATTCACAATCTCTTCCCCCATACCTTCACCCCCCACACACACACACACACAGAAACTGCCCATACCTTCACCTCACATACACACACACATTCCGGGAGTGTTACTGACTTTTCGCTCATGTATCTCTCCTCAACTCTCCCCTCCTGGCACTGCACTGACTTCAGCTCAACTCTCGCCCAATCACCTCCTCTTCTAATGCAGGAAACCAGTAGCCAGCTGATATTGCGCCACCAGCAAAGTAAATGCAAGTAAGGATAGAGCAGTTTGGCAATGTACAGTGCACATTTACTTTGCTGGTGGCGCAATATCTGCTGGATACTGGTTTCCTGCATTAGAAGAGGAGGTGATCACGTGAGAGTTGAACAGGGAGGGGAAAGTTGGGGGAACAAAAATGAGCGAAAAGGTCAGTAGCACTTCCGAAATGTTATAATCGCTGCGCTACTACGTGATACAGAGAATAAAGAAATATAATGAAAAAATCCCACTCCTATCCCATAATTTCTTTTAACTCCCTCTGCTGTGCCCAGTGCAGTTAAGAGCAAACTCCTAAAGTGATAAGGAACAATCTGTCTGGGAGCATGCACAGTGTGCAAACTAATCATGAATTGTCCCACAATTGCTCCAAATAACCCTCATTAAATACCAAAGAATACCAGGTAACTTTAAATGGAAAGTCCAGCCCTCATATAATAAAAAGGTATATAGGTAAATCACCACCCAAACCCTGAAACTGCAATAGTTAAAAATCTGAAATATATAAGACGAACCAGAAAAGGTGCACACAGTCCTGTTGGCCCTGTTCCTGGTTCTTCCAGTTAACAACTGTCAGACATGGATGTAACAGCTGACATCACAGCCAATAACTGAATGCTAATTTCCTAGTTGCCTCCTCTGAACATGCTCAAGCTCATAACCAGCTCACTCAATTGCTGATGGGGGCGTAAACAAATTTAGCTGTTAACACTCACTACCACCTTAGTTCCATGTGGCATCCAGGAGCATAGCAGGCATAAGCTAATGAGTCCAGAGGACATGGTAAGAATATTAACATATTTTAAAGGGGCTAATCTTTCTAAAAGATGTCACTATGAGTAAAATGTTGTCCTTTAACAGCTATGACAAGAGCATGTCTAGGAGCAATTATATAATTCCTTTTAAGTTAGGGATCTCTGCAAATGTTCACTGCCTGAAGCATTTCTGAAAATTCTCTACATTTTATTAATTTTTTTTGCCATCGATAAAATCACAAAATATTTAAACTTGCCTGTCAGTGACCTAAATCAGATAGAAAAATCTGCCATGTGAGTTGAATGTTTACATTTTTATAAGGTAATAAAATGTATATAATGTGCAAGAGATAATAAGCACTATGTGTAACAAGTATTTGTATCTATTTATGGAATAAAATCCATATATCAGGGCACGTCCAGATCTTTTTCAATAAACTTGAGAAAGGCCCAAGGTAGAAAACAAAATGTTGCCAGGAAAAATGAAATAAAAAGTTTATTAAAAAAAAGACCTTGGAGGGCAGTGATCTTTATAATTCACTCTCTGCCTATATACAGTATATATATATATATATATATATATATAATAAACATTTATTTTCATCAGCTTTAACTTATTATTGTTCAAAGGTCTTTGCTGACTGCTTGTCTATAATCTTACAGGATTGACAGAGCATGGGGTTCCTAATATAAAACAGCTTCTACTTTACTAGAAACATTATCGTAAAATCCTTCCTGAAATCTTGCTTCAGGGAAATTTACCTCTAAATTCTAAACTATAAAAGAAGTCCAGAGAGTACCACAGAATGCATTAATATGTTTTATTGTCCAAACCGTCAATGCCAGTTAGCCAATTTTGTAATGTAAAGAAAACATAGATAATAAAACTCAATGGGTCTAGATGCAGACATGATGAAGAAGGATGTTTCACAAAAGTAATGCATTTTTTTCTTATATATTTATATATGCGGCAGTGCTTGTCCAAAATCCAGGAAACTGAAGAGTAGGAGCTGTCTTCTTGTATGAAAGGTTTCTGTCTCATCCTTTTCTTCTGAGAGGACAGTGGCAAGTACAGGGGAGCCCCCCCCCTCCCTCCACCTAGCATAAAAGTTTTATATATAATGTAGGGCATCCCTTCCCAGCCCAACTGCTATATTAGATTTCTAAAAAAGGATTCGAACTGTACTAACAGCCCATTCTATATTGCCTGCTGCTACGGCTGTGATTGGCTGCCTCATAGCCAATCAAAGACGTGGCTGTCAGTCCAGCCCCTGTTTGCTAGTTCTGGCAAGCAGGGAGATGGATCAGTGCACCCTTGGGAATGAGGGGCTGTATATACTGTTTGGGTTCTTTATTTTAGAAATCTAATATAGCGGTTGGGGGTGGGAAGGTATGCCATATATTTTAGAAAAAATGATATAGAGGTTGGAGTTACCCTTTAATGTAAATAAACTAGTAATATACAACTAATTATATATTACCAGTTTACACTAAATATTTACACTAAAATATGATTTTGCTCGCACTAAAAATGACACTAAAAAAAGCAGGGCAGCACTTGACTTTTTTATTATTTTGCCGAAATACAGCATTATAAAGATTATCTTTCTTACTTGCATACAAAGCCCCTGGTACAAAAAAAAATCTGCTGTAATAGAAATGTTGTGGAGTGTAGAGCACAAATTCCATTTAATGTGCACACAGTAAATATAGATCTTTGTACACAGTTAATTTAAAATCATTGAAAACATTGCTGGTACCTGATTTCATCCTGGGAAAGTGAGCCTTCCAGTGAGCTACTTTTTATCCCTCTGTGATAAGGGGAAGTGAGAAGGTTTCATGTTTAATTTTTTATGTAGAAATCATATATATAGACAAGGAAAAAACATTTTTAGTCTGTGTACACAAGGTAGATCATTTCTATTCAAAACACTAACTCGTGTACAGGTTCTAATTCACTCCGTCCTTATTGCTTATTGGCAATGTGGAACCGTAATGGGCTTCCCTATTACTCCCCCTCTTCACTTTATAGAAAAGAATGGGCTGATTGGTTAATGCAGAGGATTTTTTCCCACTTTAAATATTAGACAATTACATAATTTGGATTTATTCATGAGACTCTTAAAATTCTAAAGTAGAAATTAAAAACTCGAATATTGTTTATCCACAAAAAAATAATAAACTGTTCATCAAATCTTTTCTTTCCATCATATATTTCCCTTTCATAGACATCAACAGACCCACCAAAAGTTTGTTATTTATTTAAGGGAAAAAAACAAATAATTTATAACCTAATCAACAGCAAACTATGCAAATAGACATCATGAAGAATAAAAGAGAATTGCTAGTCGACATTTACAAGACTTTCAAAGACATTGTTAGTTCTAAAGTATGAACAATTTAGGAGGGAGAAAATGTTGAAAATGTGTGAATGTACCAAAGAGATCAAGCAGATGAGGCCATTTTTCATAAGAAGATAATTCTAAATAAAAGCCAACATTGCTTAAAGAGTAGAACATTCTGTACAAGGAACTGTAACATTGTGCCTTACTCAAATGTAGAAACACAACTGGGAAATGCTGGATTAAAAGACAAATCAATCGCACATGGATGTCTCTAATGTAAATTCCAGCTGAGTCATGACTATTGGAGCAATAATCTTATGGTATAAACCTCTTCTGTTCAATTTAAACTTCCTTAAAAAGACATTTTCCCCCTAAAAAGTATTACTGGACACTACAAACACAGTTATAATATCTTGGAGGCCCCCCCTAAAAAAAAATCCATATATAAACCCGCGCAACTGCAATAGTTTTACAGCTCAAGGATAAAAGACAAACCTTTTGACCACAGTGTTCTGGTGCCGGTTTTTTAAGGTAATCATTTTCTCTGATGAATGGCTTATGAACTCTTTATGAGCTTGCACATGTGCAGAGGATACAGCTCAGGGAAAAGCAAACAGTCACTGGCTGTAACATCAGCAATCACAGCTTTCACCCCTTACAAGGGTAAAAAAAAAACTTGAGAGAAGAGAATTGCAGTGAAAATAATATTTTTCTTTCATCTTTGAGCAGAGACTCAAAGAGTATTGTTCATTAGTAATTAAACATAATTTTAAGCACATTTTTTTAGATGCCATTCAGGGTACCCTTACTGGAATACCAGGGTCCCCATGTTTCAGGGAGGAAGCTCTCTATTAAATGCTCTCAAAAGAGGGAACAGGTAAGTACCCACAAAATAAAGGAGGTGGGTGTCTTGAAAGAACAGTAGGGAAATAATCACATTATATTTATAGATGAGAAATTCTGGTGTTGGATAAAAATATTTATATTTTTTAATATAATAAACACCCCCATCTAATAATCAGATTCACTGCCCATTTGTCTGGGCTTATAACACCTAAGCACCCCTGTGTATCTTTGTGAGAAAGCAGTATGGCAACTCCCATTTATCACTAAAAATCTAAATAAATAAATTAGGATGTCGAGTCACAATAAGTTTTTATTACATTTTCATTAAAAAAAACTTCATTTATTTTCAGTTTATAATTTCCCTTGAATAAACATTTATTGAACTGTTATAGGGCAATGGGGGAACTGTACGGAAAGACCTGGTACTCAGTGATAGTAAGTTATCCACCTGCCCTTTCAGTCGCAGGGCCAAATTTTCTAATCCACAGTATCAGAAAGTTCTTATACAGAGGGTTATCATAAAAATACAGCCACAGTTATACAATTACTACCATCGGATGTACGCAATAGTAGACTAATGCAATGTAGTATTATACAGGCGATTGTACAATTATGACTGTGATCGTAATGGTACAAACACAATAAAAATTTAGAGGCCAATATTTAAATGATATATATATATATATGGCTGCCACAATAAAAATTGGTTTTCTCACAAACCCTAGGAGTGCTCCTTCATCATAATTCTACTTGTTGTTTACCTAAGGAAGCACCCAGGTGGACAGGGGGATCCTCCGCACTCCGTAACTTGATGTTTTTCAGTCTGGGTGCTACCATATAGTATTACAAACAAATATGCTGATGGAGCACTCCAAGGACTTAAAAAGCAATGTTTTATTCACAAATGCAGGGTATACTCACCTACGCGTTTCAGCCTCCTAGAGGCTGCATTTGTGAGTAAAACATTGCATATCCTGCATTTGTGAGTAAAACATTGCTTTTTAAGTCCTTTGAGTGCTCCGTCAGCATATTTGTGTGTGTATATATATATATATATATATATATATATATGACTGTACTCTATACTCCCCATATTACCTGGGAAGTAACTAAATAACCACTCCAACAGTGACTTTTTATTATTCTGGGTTTATATAGCATCAACATCTTCTGTGACGCTTTACAATTACATTAGTCATACATTACACACAGGATAATACATATTAATCATAAAAGTCATACACTACATACAAAGGTAAAGCATACATTATAAGTACACAGCATGATGAGTTATTTACAGCAATGATACAATAGGAAAGAGGACCCTGCCCAAAGAGCTTACAGTCTAGAGGAAATTGGGGTGAGACATAAGGTGACAGGAATCGGTAGGCTGTAAAGAGATTGGCAGTGGAGATTGATTAGCAGGCTAGATTATATGCTTGCCTAAAGAGATGGGTTTTGAGGTTATGTTTAAAGATATTAAAGGATAGACACTCTTTCTAGAAACTGTTTGTTAAAAAGTTTCCTTTTATACAATAAGATATCTCTGAAGTCTTTCTATGGGGTGGACCATTGAGAGTATTGTAGAATGGGCAGTGTAAGGACAATTATTGCCTAGCGTAGGGAATCCATGCAGGTACCATTCCTCTAAGTTCATTGTTTTAGTGGTTTCTTGCTGAGTAAGACGTTAGTTGTCTTAGTTTAAAACTTTCCTTAGTATATTCTACATGTCCATATCTCATGAATTATCTTTTATGACAAAGAGAAACCCCCCCAGATGGCAAAATAAAATAGGTTCAAAGCTGGAAAACTCCACGTATATATAAAATTGGCACAAGATGCAAGGCCTTCCCATAATTAAAACCAGGGTTTCTTTTTCATGAAGATGGATTTTTAATTTGGACTTGGGTGAACCATTGATCTCTGGCATATGGGAATTTCAGACCTGCCAATACATATTGTAGACTCCTTAAATGTAATCTGTCAGAAGATAGAAAGTCTCCAAAAGCTTATCGCAAACCTTCCCAGAGCAGGACCGGCAGCACACATTGTTATTACAGGTATCAGGCCAAGAATAAAGGGGCTCTTCATTTCACGTCTTCATTCTAGGATTAAAATTAGCATCTTTACACACGTGGCATTCAGGGGAGTAAATAGGAATCACTCGGGCCCCCAGCAAAACTATGATGGGGCCCCTATCCCTGCTTTTGCAATAATTTTCTGGGAGGATGTTATATCTGTCATAGGAAAAATAAGCAAATGGGCCCCCCCTGCTGTTGAAGGGTCTGCTCCCATGGTAGTTACGACCCTGGTTTATGCTTGTGAAGGTTCTCATTCATCTAGGTTACAGTATATCTGTAATATTCATTCATCCAGGTCATGGTATATCTGTAATATTCATTCATCCAGGTCATGGTATATCTGTAATATTCATCCATCCAGGTCATGGTATATCTGTAATATTCATCCATCCAGGTCATGGTATATCTGTAATATTCATCCATCCAGGTCATGGTATATCTGTAATATTTTTAATATTCATCCATCCAGGTCATGGTATATCTGTTATATTCATTCATCCAGGTCATGGTATATCTGTAATATTCATCCATCCAGGTCATGGTATATCTGTAATATTCATTCACCCAGGCCATTGTAAATCTGTTGCATTCAGTTAGATCAACTGGACTTAAAGTTTAGTTCTTGAAGACGTTTTGCTTGTCATCCGACTGGCTTTCTCAATTCAGAATGGCTTGTACAAGAATCTGTTGGCAATAATGTACCCTGGAAAGTCCCAGTTAGCATATCAGTAATTTGTATCCAGAAGGTCTCTAACACCTGGCTGTTATATGCTGATTGGGACTTTCAAGGGTACATAATTGCCAACAGATTCAAATTTAGAGATCCAGCTGGATGAAGAACTAAACTTCAAGTCCAGTTGATCTAGCTGAATACAACAGATATACAACCCTGGTTGCATTAAATTGGTTATTAAGGTGATTACATTGTCAGGATTATTATTATTATTTCATCCAAAGACTGTGCCTTTACATGTTAAATATAACACAATGGATTAAATAATGTTATTTGGTCCTTCTCAGAATTATTTTATTCTAGAACTTTGTGTATCTGTTCTTGGGGCTTGTCAATCGTGATGAATGTTGGTTTCCTGGAATGCCAGTATCTGTGTGCCTTTGCCAGGAGATTGTGGGTAAAAATGCCAAAAAATAATTGTGTGTCTACTTGTATCTACTTGTGTCTGCTTTTCATGCGCTTGTATTTAGTGTAATCTTGACAGAAATGGTGATCGCATGTGTGGGGCCTAGTTTATGCCATTTTAATTACAAATAAAAGGTCATTGCAGATTGCAAACCTTGAAATGTTGAAAAATGTTGAAAATGTTGAAAAATCAAGGTAGTAAGGCTTAGCCTTATCCACACGTGCATGGTAGATGGTCTTGTCTACTCTTCTTACATTTTACATAAGTTTACTGAGAAGTTAATAGACCCATCTAAACAATATCCAGTGTAATAACAGAACATGGTCCTTTTTGCAACTGTTAAATAAACGTTCCAGCACAAGTACCAACTTCACTGTTTTATCAGTAAATAAACTTTTTCACAGTAATGTACCCCTTACTGATTGGTTTGCCACCTCAGCAGCTTATATTTACCGAGTCAAGCCGATATGATGTATGGACCCCAAAATACTGGGCAGATAGCTGGAAACCCTGCTTATTGTGCCAGGAGGTGGCTAGTACTAGCCCCCAAAATGTTGCCTGACAGCTGCATTAGGTGGTATATTTCCATATCCAGTTTACTCAGCAAGGAGTATTATATCTCTTATAATAGGCAGTATTTTGTTTTCTGTTGTTCTTTATGTTTTGTTGCATTTCAGCGCCCTCTAGTGTCTGAGCTGCTTGTTCTACAGTGTATTAATTTACATAAGACAATGACTATTATCATTAAGGATCTAATCAGCTGGGAAACCCTTTTGTAAAAGTTCACATTTTAGTACCATTAAGGAACTATGGGACTGGTGTCAGCAAGTACTGATACACCGCCCCTTAATAGCAGTGGTAAAGTTAGGATCTGTATATGGCTGTGTAGCCACAATGCAAAATATCATTGGGTTACATAATACTGCACTGGGCAGCATTGTACAATGTGTGATATACACCCTTCTTCAGTGGTCTGTCTTGTATACTGTCTTGTGTGCTGTCTTGTGTACTGTTTTGTATACTTTCTTGTGTGCTGTCTTGTATACTGACTTGTGTACTGTCTTGTATACTTTCTTGTGTACTGTCTTGTATACATTCTTGTGTACTGTCTTGTATTCTGTCTTGTATACTGCATTGTATACTGTCTTGTGTACGGCCTTGTATACTGTTGTGTGTATTGTCTTGTGTATTGTTTTGTATACAGACTTGTATACTGTCTTGTTTACTTTCTTGTGTATTGTCTTGTATACTGTCTTGTGTACTGTCCTTTATACTGTCTTGTGTACTGTCTTGTGTACTACCTTGTATACTGTCTCATGTATTGTCTTCTATACTGCCTTGTGTACTATCTTGTATACTGTCTTGTGTATTGTCTTGTATACTGTCTTGTATACTGTCTTGTATTCTGTCTTGTATACTGCATTGTATACTGTCTTGTGTATGCTTGTATACTGTGTGTGTATTGTCTGTGATTGTTTTGTATACAGACTTGTATACTGTCTTGTTTACTTTCTTGTGTATTGTCTTGTATACTGTCTTGTGTACTGTCCTTTATACTGTCTTGTGTACTGTCTTGTGTACTACCTTGTATACTGTCTTGTGTACTACCTTGTATACTGTCTTGTGTACTGTATTGTGTACTGTCTTGTATAATGTGTTGTATACTGTCTTGTATATCATCTTTTGTTCTAGCTTCTATACGTCTTGTATTTTGTCTTGTGTACTGCCTTGTATACTGCCTTCTTTACTGTTTTGTATACTGTCTTGCTTACTGCCTTGTATACTGTCTTCTTTACTGTTTTGTATACTGTCTTCTTTACTGTTTTGTATACTGTCTTCTTTACTGTTTTGTATACTGTCTTTCAACTGTCTTGTGTACTGTCTTGTGTACCATCTTGTAAACTGTATTGTGTACTGTCTTGTATACAGTACTGTCTAGAATACTGCCTTGTATTCTGTCTTGTAAACTGTTGACCAAAACAACAAAAAACATTATTAGGGTTTCAAAAATATTTTCTTAAAACACGGGCAGTATTGTTATACAGTAAAGCTCGGACTAGGGGGTGAAGAAGGTGATTTTATAACATGTTTTGTTAATAGTTTTATGTTAAACAGGCTGCAACTTTCATTATCATGGTTCTTTGTCAGGTATAAATAACATTTTGTATTTGTTTATTTTGTTTAATGACATTTGTTTCTAACACCCCTGACCTTGCCATGTACAAGTGCACATTTTGCATATTTAGACTCTAGACTCATTTACCTTACAAGGGGTTGGTCCAAGTCCTTCATAGCATTAGACTGAATTTAAAGAAGCATTCTAAAGCTGGGTACACACATTAACGATTAAGCCCCGATACCGTCGGATCCGACGGTATCGGGGCTTAATCGTTACGTGTGTACGTTCGTTTCCCGAACGAGCGCGCGGCCGCCAAACGATCGGGTCGGCCGAACGCTCGTTCGGGAAAGGCCGAAAATTTCCATCGGCCGCGCTAGACTCCCTATAGAGGAGTCTAGCGCGGCCGATGGAAACACACAGTCCCGAGCGTTCTCACATAGGAGAACGCTCGGGACTGTGTGTATGCAGATCTTTGAAAGATGGCAGACAGGATCTTACAGATCCTGTCTGTCATCTTTCAGAAATCTGTACAGTGTGTACCTAGCTTAAGATGTCCATCCTACCATTCCATGTCCATCTGTCTGTGAAGGAATGCAGCATGATGTTAACCTTCTAGGTTATGTTTAACCAGCCATTAAGAAAGTTGTCAATCCCAAATCTAGGTTTACTGTTTGGGATGTTTAGGAGGTCACTCCACAATTTTACCTTAATTACTGCGGTAAATGTTCCAACAACCTTAATGGGATGGAAGCTGGTTATCCCAGATTCTTTCCTGATTTAATTTTATGTTTCCCAATAAGAAAACTTTAATTCAGACTAAGAAACTTTGGGGGTTATTCAATAAAAGTTCTTATCGTTTAAAATGGTGCTAATTTTGCCCCAACCAATCAGATGTTTGCTTTCAAATTTTACATAAGTTCTGATTGTTTGGGGCAAAATTAGCACCATTTTAAACGATAAGAACTTTTATTGAATCTCCCTGTTTATTATTTAATTAAATATCCATTTGAGCTATTTAAAGAAATAACAAAATACAGTGGAGGGAAATGGACCATCCCAGATAACAAAATGGGAAACTATCCTGATTTTGAGGGCTGGTTCAAAGTCGCAAATAAAAGCAGGATTTTGATTGGTTGTAAAATATTGATCAATATGACATTTATAACCATGTAGTAATATACAGCAGCATGGATCAAAGGGCCAATACTGTGCAATATTTATATTTTATTTCCTGAACAGTTAATGGAGACGGTCTTTGGTAACATAAAATAGCTTTTTATAAACAGTTATTAGTCTTAGTGGAGAGTAGGGAATGAGAACTGATGATTTGGATGGAACTCCCAGATTTTTGGATTGCAGAACTTTTCCTGGTTTTTCAATAATTGTCGAATTTCTGTAATATAATATTCCAGAATTATCAAATTTTTTAAATAAAAATATCCGAAATTATTGAATATACAGGGCCGATTTCAAGAAATATAGAATACGTTAGCCCCTTAATTCTGAATTTTTGAGCTCTCGATTTGAATATGGTAGAAATAGCGAATATGCAAGCCTTTGATTTCGGATTTTCGAAAATAATCAAATAAACTTAAAAACAGCTAGCGTGTGCAGAAAGTTTTTTTTATAAGGTTTGATTATGTTCCACAAACCATTTCCCAGGTTCCTGAGCCATTTAAATACTATTGGTATTTAGGGCATGTCCACTCTAATAAAAAAAAATGATATAATGTAGGGCACCCCTGCCCAACTGCCATGTTAGAATGTTAAAATAAGCTTTTAGAATGTTACTTACAGCCCCTCGATCCTCCGGGTCATTGATCTGGCTCTCTGCTTGCCTGAACTTTCAAGCAGGGGGCCGGACCGACAGCCATGTCTGTGATTGGCTGGGAGGCAGCCAATCACAGACGCAACTGCTGTCAATGGAGAGTGGCGGGGGAACGAAGAGCTGTAAGTAGTGTTCTAAATCTTTTTTTAAAAAAATAACATGTCAGTTGGGGGCGGACAGAGATGCCCTATACTACAGAAAAACGATTAAATGCTAGATGGATGGCAAGCCATGGACAGATCTGGATGGTGGTAGGGAGGGAGGGAAAGGGCTCCCCTGCGCTTGCCACTGTCCTCTTAGAGGACAAGGAGGAGGAAGAAACTTTTTGGACAGGAAGACAGCTTCTACTCTACTTTTCTTGGACTTTAGACAGGCACTGTAGGAAAACCATAAGAAGGTGTAAGGTAAGGATTTTTTAACACTACACAGTGGGGCCAGTAGTGGGTTAAATGTTAGTTTGAGGGGAGGACTGGCCCTTTAAATGTAATCAGAACTTTTAAATCCCATCATCTCTCATTGATCTCTATACATCCATTCATACACATTATCATTTCCACCAGTGGTGCATTTCAACCAACTACCATGGATTTGAGATCCCTCCTATAAGTCCAGAAACAAAACAAATTACGGATTCGTAGCGTTAAACATTTTAACAACCACAAAAATCCGTTCTAGCAGTCAGTTTCCTGTTATTCTTGGCTGGAGCTTTAAAAGGGATAAATATGTAAGCTTTTTAAGTTAGAGAAATATTGACTGGAGACAAAAATGTATATTTTTTGCCAAAGCCAAGTAAGATATATCAGACATCATTTTAGATGGCTGTGAGAGTGCCAGTTCATATTTTTAACATTTGTGTAATTTAACAATATTCTGATTTATTAAACTGTTCAGCACATGAGAAAATTAGATTAGATAACGGTAACACTTGGAAGGTCAATGTGTTCTAAGGAGCCATCTAGGGAATTAGACTGGCTCAATATATGTGACAAGCTATTGTAAGTTAGAACAGTAACGATTGGCTCAGATCTAGGAGTTCATGATAACCAAGCAGACGTTCGCATTTCATTGTAATTTAAGATGTAACTGCCTGAGGAGAAAGTAAATCCTTTTGTTTCACTTTACCAGCATATTACTATGATACTTTTAGAGATAAACATACATTAAAGGAGACCTACAATCTCATATGGACCCCCAAAAAACACTCTCTTATCTAATATTACCCTGGATGAAGGCCTAAATGGTTAATCCTTCTCCTAAAGATGGTCTGCCCCGCATCCTTTCATATTACTTCACGATTTCCATTGGCCAGTCCGAGAACAATTCTAGACTAGAGATGAAATGTGGGTTCGAATAGAACACGGTTTCGAATCAAATCTGAGGGTTTTGAAGTCCCAATGAAACTTTCGGAACTCCCGGATTTCACAGAACCCGGATTTTTAACATTTTTTATTTGTTTCGAAAATCAAAAGAAGATGATTATTGAAAATCGAAAGTAGACGATTATTGAAAATCGAAAGTAGACGATTATTGTAAATCAAAAGTAGATGATTATTGAAAATCGAAAGTAGGCAATTATCGAAAATCGAAAGTAGACGATTATTGAAAATCGAAAGTAGACGATTATTGAAAATCGAAAGTAGACAATTATTGAAAATTGAAAGTAGACGATTATTGAAAATTGAAAGTAGACGATTATTGAAAATCGAAAGTAGACAATTATTGAAAATCGAAAGTAGACAATTATTGAAAATTGAAAGTAGACGATTATTGAAAATCGAAAGTAGACAATTATTGAAAATCGAAAGTAGACGATTATTGAAAATTGAAAGTAGACGATTATTGAAAATCGAAAGTAGACAATTATTGAAAATCTAAAGTAGACAATTATTGAAAATCGAAAGTAGACGATTATTGAAAATTGAAAGTAGACGATTATTGAAAATCGAAAGTAGACAATTATTGAAAATCGAAAGTAGATGATTATTGAAAATCGAAAGTAGACGATTATTGAAAATCGAAAGTAGACGATTATTGAAAATCGAAAGTAGACACTTATCGAAAATTGAAAGTAGACGATTATCGAAAATCAAAAGTAGATGATTATTGAAAATCGAAAGTAGACGATTATTGAAAATCGAAAGTAGACGGTTATTGAAAATCGAAAGTAGATGATTATCGAAATTCGAACCCTTGAAAGTAACGCTCGATTTCGGTAAAACCCTCAGAAATAGAATGACAGAAACTTTCAAAAATTTTTCTCCCATAGATGTCTATTGGTCCGTTTTTGAATCTTCGAATTTTCTGGAAAAAATCAAAAATTTAAAAATGGAACGAAAGGCAACAGTTTCAAACATCTCTATTCTAGACAGCTACAAGCTGGATTTTGAAGGCACGGTATGTAGGAACTATGGCAAACCCTAAGGGGGTGACCTAGTAGTTTAGGACCTCATCCTGGGTACAATCAAAGATTTCCAATTTTATCATTCAACTAACTTACTGCTACATACAGGTGACTAAATGGGAAATGCCTAGCATATAACAATGTGTGAAAACATACAAACCCCTTGCAAGTATAATTAAAAGTGGATTTGAACACAGGACTCTGAAAGGCATCAATGATAACCTTTGCCTATTACAATTACGGTGCCATAGTAATGACTGTTTTTGTTCTTTAAATTGACAATAATTTAATCATGCTATAAGCACTTACACTGCTTAAAGTGCATGCCTTCCCATAATCCAAGAAACCTGTCAGTCAGCTGCCCCCAACCCCAACTGCTATTTTTCCTGTTTCATTACATGCATTTTTAACCAGATATTTAATGATAAGTTCTATTCCTTTCTGGCAAAGGTATCTGCCTCCTCCCTCTGCTTAATGAGCTTTTTATAAGCTTAAGCATGTGCATAGGAGACAACAGGTGAAACAGCAGTCAATCATTGGTTGTGATGTCAACAGTCACATCCTTGATTGTCTGCATTTAGGGAGGGGCAACCTTACTTGAATGGGAACAATAATTATACTTAAATATTTGGTTAGTAATGCAGGTAATAAAGTGAAAAATATATCAGTTGGGGTTGGGGGCAGATAACTGACAACTGACCAGTTTTTTGTATTAAGGGTGAAGATTCCCTTTAATAAAGATTTTTTCATACTAGCCTTTATCATGCAGCACTGAGGATTACTTTAACAGTAATGTATTTAATTGTTATAGATATTTGAATTCTGTTGTAATGTTTGCCGGGCGTAAGCGACTGGATGAGAGGGTCGGAAGAAGCATTTTTCAGTGTATTATACAGTTACTGGAAATCCAGCTGAGCTTTTCTGTTCAATGGGAAGCAGGTGCAAGACAAGGAGGTAATGTGATTAGTGTAAGCGCTTTGTATGAATAAAGGTTTGGTTCTAAAATAAATTGGATTCCAGCAAAGGGAAACTTGATGCAAGAATTATAAGAGCCCTTGAATTAGGAAAGTTTTTAAGCTTTAAGGGTAGAAAAAAGGAGCAGCTGTGACCTGGAAATTGTATAAAAGGAGTAGGGGACAATTACATTTGTACCGTAAAAAAATGAACAATCAGCTCTAAGGGGCCACTAGACAAACTGGTGTCCATGCCTGGGAACCGTACTTACAACTCTCAGTAGCTATCTCCTCCCTTCACGGAACAATGCTGTAACCGTGCAGCCTCTTTGTCATTACTCCCTATTACATGCATCCTTGGAACTGCATTACTGAATAATGCTAATGTATTAAAAGGGGCAATAAGGTTAAACAGGATTATCCAGATTTGTAGCCAGTTTGGCCACACAGATCTGATAGGCTAAAGAAATCTTTATGTAGCAAAGCAACACTGACCAATGAGATTCAAACACATTTCCTGTCAGGATACATTGGAAAATCAGGTAAGTAAATTGTGTCAATGGTAAATATGGTTGAAAATAATGAAACTAGATTTTATTTTAGATTGTTAATAATAAAATGCCCATACAATCACATCACAAGTGTTTCTTCTCTGTTCCCAGTTTTTAAAGGGAAACTGTGGTCTACATACTAGTGCCTACTATAAAAAAAGAGCACGCACCCACCTTTAAAATAACTCCAGGATCATGCAACTAGATGCAGTCTATCCAAATTTACAGCAGTATAAGAAGTGGAGCTTCCTGCTTACACAGTAAGTCATGACATCACCAGAACCAGTGAGCCCCTGGCTTGAGCATGCCCACTTGTATACTACTGCTGAAACTGTATCATCATCTCATTATAAGCCCCACCCCTAAACTGCTTTATTGTTATAAAAGCAAGCCAAAAACCTTTCCCTAAGGTGTCTACAGTCAGAGGAAAGCACAGATATTAATTTCAAGCCTGTAACTAGCTGGGTGTGAGGCTTATGACACAGAATATAAAACATGCCCTTTGCATAGACACAGAGCCTGCGCAGAGTAGGAAGTGAAACTATAAAACTATAACTATATTTTATATTTATGGGGGCCATTCACAGTAATTTCTAATCACTAGTAGAGATGTCCGAACTTTGCAAAATCCGGTCCGCTCGAGGATCCGCGAATTTTTGGAAAAAATCGAAAATCCACAGGCGGACCCATTAAAAGCCATTAAAATAAAAAAATCCTTCCCGCATTTTTGAAAATACGTAAAATCCTCGTAATTTCGAAAATAAGTTTTTTCATGCATTCTCGAAAATACCAGAAATCCTCATAATTTCGAAAATTTTCGAAAACGCAGTTCGGAAAAGTTCAGAAGGCGGAAAACCTGAAAATCTGCGATATCCGCCATTCGCGAACGAGGTAAATCCGCCGTGGATTCAGGTTCGGATCCGCGAACTGGGACATCACTAATCCTTAGCAAGATCTAGATCACTTAACCCTGAAGAACGTACCCACAAAAGGCTTTGAGGGTGATACGGTTTCAATGCAGACAAAACATTTTAGAAAATTGATGCAATCAGAAAACTGATGCAAAGTTGCGCAAAACTGCCACCAAGCCTGTTTCTCTGCATTTGCTGTGATTTTCCCGATAACGAACATTGGTTAATAACCCCCTATTGGGTTTGTGGCAAGGTTTTCCAGCTGAGCACTTTTTATATCTCCAGTTACAAAAACTAAAACAGGTAGATTCACCCAGATTCACCCAGAGCTGCAAGCTCTCTGAGCAAATCTCCCGTATCGGATTTACCAGAGGCTGCGTGGCTCTGGGTGAATCTCACCCGCACATAAGTATTTAACGTCGGCTATCTGCTAGCAATCAGCTGTGCAGCCTCTGGTAAATAGGTTTGTGGTGGCTGCGAGAGTTTTTTCCAGTTCTCGCGCAGCAGCTGAAAACCGAGGGTTAAAGTCACGCAAACTGATCATAAACTGGTTAGAGCAGGAGAGAGCATTGTGTGGCTGCATTGCAAACCGACCGTAAACTGGTTAGAGCAGGAGAGAGCGTCATGTGGCTGCATTGCAAACCAATGGTAAACTGGTTAGAGCAGGAGAGAGCGTTGTGTGGCTGCATTGCAAACCCGACCGAAACTGGTTAGAGCAAGAGAGCATTGTGTGGCTGCATTACAAACCAATGGTAAACTGGTTAGAGCAGGAGAGAGCGTTGTGTGGCTGCATTGCAACCGACCGTAAACTGGTTAGAGCAGGAGAGCGTTGTGTGGCTGCATTACAAACCAATGGTAAACTGGTTAAGCAGGAGAGAGCGTTGTGTGCTGCATTGCAAACCGACGAAACTGGTTAGAGCAGGAGAGAGCGTTGTGTGGCTGCATTGCAAACCGACCGTAAACTGGTTAGAGCAGGAGAGAGCGTTGTGTGGCTGCATTGCAAACCAATCGTAAACTGGTTAGAGCAGGAGAGAGCGTTGTGTGGCTGCATTGCAAACCGACCGTAAACTGGTTAGAGCAGGAGAGAGCGTTGTGTGGCTGCATTGCAAACCAACCGTAAACTGGTTAGAGCAGGAGAGAGCGTCGTGTGGCTGCATTGCAAACCCGAAGTAACTGGTTAGAGCAGGAAGAGCGTTGTGTGGCCGCATTGCAAACCGACCGTAACTGGTTGAGCAGAGAAAGAGCATTGTGTGGCCGCATTGCAAACCGACCGTAAACTGGTTAGACAGGAGAGAGCATTGTGTGGCTGCATTGCAAACCGACCGAAACTGGTTGAGCAGGAGAGAGCGTCATGTGGCTGCATTGCAAACCAATGGTAAACTGTGTTAGAGCAGAGAGAGCGTTGTGTGGCCGCATTGCCAAACCGTACCGAAAGTGTGAGCAGAGAAGCATTGTGTGCTGCATTGCAAACCGACCGTAAACTGGTTAGAGCAGGAGAGAGCGTCATGTGGCTGCATTGCAAACCAATGGTAAACGTGTTAGAGCAGGAGAGAGGTTGTGTGGGCTGCATTGCAAACCAACCGTAAACGGTTAGAGCAGGAGAGAGCGTTGTGTGGCTGCATTGCAAACCACCGTAAACTGGTAAGAGCGGAGAGAGCGTTGTGTGGCTGCATTGCAAACCGACCGTAAACTGGTTAGAGCAGGAGAGAGCGTTGTGTGGCCGCATTGCAAACCGACCGTAAACTGGTTAGAGCAGGAGAGAGCATTGTGTGGCTGCATTGCAAACCGACCGTAAACTGGTTAGAGCAGGAGAGCGTTGTGTGCCGCATTGCAAACCGACCGTAAACTGGTTAGACAGGAGAGAGCGTCATGTGGCTCATTGCAAACCAAGTGTAAACTGGTTAGAGCAGGAGAGAGCGTTGTGTGGCTGCATTGCAAACCAACCGTAACTGGTTAGAGCAGAGAGAGCGTTGTGTGGCTGCATTGCAACCGCACCGTAAACTGGTTAGAGCAGGAGAGAGCATTGTGTGGCTGCATTGCAAACCGACCGTAAACTGGTTAGAGCAGGAGAGAGCGTCGTGTGGCTGCATTGCAAACCGACCGTAAACTGGTTAGAGCAGGAGAGAGCGTTGTGTGGCTGCATTGCAAACCGACCGTAAACTGGTTAGAGCAGAGAGAGCGTCTGTGGCTGCATTGCAAACCAATGGTAAACTGGTTAGAGCAGGAAGACGAGTTGTGTGGCTGCATTGCAAACCAACCGTAAACTGGTTAGAGCAGGGAGAGAGCGTTGTGGGGCTGCATTGCAAACCGCACGTAACTGGTTAGAGGCAGAGAGAGCATTGTGTGGCTGCATTGCAAACCGACCGTAAACTGGTTAGAGCAGGAAGAGCGCGTGTGGCTGCATTGCAAACCGACCGTAAACTGGTTAGACAGGAGAGAGCGTTGTGTGGCTGCATTGCAAACCAACCGTAAACTGGTTAGAGCAGGAGAGAGCGTTGTGTGCTGCATTGCAACCACCGTAAACTGGTTAGAGCAGGAGAGAGCATTGTGTGGCTGCATTGCAAACCGACCGTAAACTGGTTAGAGCAGGAGAGAGCGTCATGTGGCTGCATTGCAAACCATCGTAAACTGGTTAGAGCAGGAGAGAGCGTCGTGTGCCGCATTGCAAACCAACCGTAAACTGGTTAGAGCAGGAGAGAGCGTTGTGTGCCGCATTGCAAACCACCGTAAACTGGTTAGAGCAGAGAGAGCGTCGTGTGGCCGCATTGAACAACCAATGGTAACCTGGTTAGAGCAGGAGAGAGCGCGTCGTGTGGCCGCATTGCAAACCGACCGTAACTGGTTAGAGCGGAAGAGCGTTGTGTGGCCGCATTGCTCCTCTGTAAATGAGGCCAGCAAAGTATACAATTTACATCAGCGATGCTTCTCAAACAAATCCAGTATTAATTTATGGTGCTTGTTTTTATTCTGGAAAAGCCAATATTCTTTTTCAGAAATCATGGACTTTTGCCTTGATTGGAAAGGTGGTTTGGACTAATAATTAAAAATAAATAGACCCTCGTATTCTCACAAAGATGATACAACTCACTGGCGTTTCCTCTGACCGTGATTTGTTAGTGGGTCTTAAATACTCCACAATCTTGGAACACCCTTGTTTTTTACTCCTGTTTTAAGTTATGGGGAGCGCGAACAAATGAGTATTTCGCTACAAACTTA